>CAJUYH010001135.1:0-52298 GCA_910591685.1 Galerucella tenella
TATATATATATATATATATATATATATATATATATAGATAACTATTATTTTCTAGCATTGCACCATGTATATTACATACCTGGCAACTAATGACGGTACAAACTCAATTCTATGCCCAGACTACACATTAACTCAATAATTCTCTGTTACCTACTTATATTCGATGATAACAAAAGAATTTCAATTATTATCAATCAATTTTGAAATCAAATACTACAATAAAAATTCGATATAAATAGAAAAAAAAAACATGATAATGAAATCAATTTATAATATCTAAATCTAAAAAAAAAAGAACAATCGTATAACAGTTGTGTTTCTGCTGACATAGTAAAATACAAATGTCATATATGTTCACACATGAAATGTGCCGCAGACACATATATCTTAAATTTGTTGACTGTTCCTCCTCTCCTTCTCATTACTGATAAGTTCGTCCAACTGTCTTTCTTTTTTTCTCTCTCTCTCTCTCTCTCTCTCTCACCTCTATGCCCTTTCTTCCTTTGCCTCCCACACACAAACGTACATACACATACGCACACACAATCACTGTCTGCATTACTTACACTTTCGCCCACTCGTGTGGAGTTTGTGTTTTTTCATTTTATTTTATTTTTTATTTTTTTTTTTTCAACAGCAGTTGCCAAACCAAGTGTGTCGGCACACTAACCTTGTCCCAAAGTCGACGCACCGACACGATACTCGCTCTGGTGTCATTACTCTCTCACATTTTTTTTTCTTCTCCCTCTTCCTCCTCTTCTACTTCGTTTTCTTCTTCTTCATCTTATTCATTTTTTCATCTTTTTATTTACAGCCTTCACAGTGAATCCTTCCCTCTCATTCACATTCACACTCACACACACACCAACTCTCTTTCTCCTTCTCAATCTCATGTTTTGCCACTGCCACTACGCTTACTTTGCAATATATTTCACTCTTCTGAATCACGACAGAGAGTGAATTCACTCGAGCAAGTTCATTGTCATGACCATATACAAATAATGACAGATTTGTGCGCGCGTAACGATTGTGATTGAATATATGAATGGAATAAGTTATCAATATGATGTTGAATAATTTGTATTAAGCCGTATTCAATTGAATATTGAATAGATTTATTGTTGTAATTATAAATACTTGACATGCGAAGACCTCTACTGTCCAATGTTTCAAATAAACCACTCAATCATTTCGGTATTTTGTTCTTAAATAACAATAGCCAATGTCAATTATATTAATGTCAACGGTGTATTATAACTGAAAGTCAAAACTCTTTGAGAATATGTATGGACCACCATAAGAGGGGTGAGAAATGTGGCCAGCTGGTTGGCCCAAACAATGAACAATATCGCCGAGTTTTCCAATGGTTTATTATATATTACATAGACCAAAAACATAACAGAAAATACTGATAATAGCTGAAAGTGAAACTGTCCATGATACTTGGAATAAAATACAGTAGAAAGATCTTATACAAATGAAATTAACACAATATATATATTTACAATATTGAATATGATTCATTATATTTTAGACAAATACTACACATAAACATATATAATTATTTATTTATTTATTTATTTATTCATTTTGAAATGTAATTATCTTAGAAGAATTATAAGAAAAGATTTATGTTCGTCTGAAGAAATGAATTGATAGGTTGGATATGTATATATATTCCCTCTGGGAAATCAAAAATCCAATTGACTCGACAAATTGCACCGAAGATGTGCTTTTATCCTTTAAGAATGAAGATGGGATTCCATCGGATTTTATTTTTCTTCTTTTTACGAATTGTGAATCAATATTTGACTTGGGGAAAAGAAGAGGAATATCAAGTGACAAACAACATCAATATAGACATTGTATTGTTGCTGATGCATTGAATATATATATATAAAGTCTTGATATCACACTGATCAATGATCACCATCCATCGTATACCTCATTCAAAATTCAACACTAAACAGGAGTATAAACATCGACGAACTCTGAAACGGTTAGTTCTATTGTCCATACAGTCTAAGAAGGGGAAAAAAAAAATTCTTTTTCACAGTTATTCTTTAATTCTCTTTGCGTTTTGTCATCGTAAAAATTCGTCGATGTGTCGCCGGGGAATATCCCAACGATTTGTTGGATGATATCGAGAGGAAAATGGAGGCTGTTTCATGCTCGACAGGTATTGGTGCAACCCGCGCGGGCGAGTAAAATGGGGTGTTCGTGGTACTTTCGTATCCTGCACACGTTCATGATGGCTCCGATCGACATCTAAGTTTCTCTTTCTCATACAGTATATACACATACTCTTTTCTCTCCGTCACCATCATCTCCTTTCACGGAGACGAAAGACGTTTGCTTGCGCGTATCATAAGAATTAGGGTCGCAAAGAAATTCCACGAAAAGAGAGAATGAATCCGGAGACGAACGATATGGATCAACGGGCAAATGGAGAGCGACTGCAAGCAATTCATGTGGAGAACGATAAAAAAAAAAAAAAAAATATATGATGAGAAGACAAAAAGTGTATCACGGGCACTTTGTTTGGTAATATCAAACACCCTCCACGAATTTATTTTCTATTTCCCACAATATAATATCATTTCATTCACTTTAAAATCAAATATCAATTGTTTTCAAATGATTAACAAATTTTCATGGACTCTTAAGAATAAATTGAACGATACTACTTGAAATGAGATCCAAAATTAAATGTAAACTATTACAAAGACCTTACGAAACCCATCGCGCAAAATGCGAGTGAAAAAAAAAAGGGAAAAATGAAAAATACACAAACTATTTGAAAATAAAAAAATAAATGGTGTTGTCCAAGGATTATTTACTGGAGCGTAATTCGGTGCGAAGAACGAGTGAGTATTTGAAGGTGTGCGGGCGGTTTCTATAGAACTGAAGACGCCCCCCCCCCCCCTCCCCCAAGTATATACTTGTTTGCAGTTGGATGTTCCGTAAATACAAGCGCAGACCGAGTGAATTGTTGAGAGCGTATCCAATAGCTTGGTCCCAACGTCATGAAGAAGTTGGTAGGAAGTGAGATAGTGATATGAATGCAAAGAGATATATATAGGGTGTGGGATACACGACGAGAGAACTGTGGAGAAAGGACGAGCAGCTGCTTTTCTTAAAAGGCAGCCATATATCCAACGAAATATCCACATAGCCCATGACACATAGACGCACAGACGAAGGCTTTATTGGTTTAGGGTGGGTTTTAAAACCAATGAACGGTATATATTTTATTTTAGTATAGTCACTTTACTCCTCGTTCACCATATACCATCCAATAAATTGCTGTGATCACTTTAGAATCTTCTCTATGATACAACTATTCATATTACACAAAAATATTTCAACGAAAATATCTTTGGTTCCATTCAAATATTATTATTCCAGTGAATATTCGATCTCACAATGTGATTTAACTAATATGCCATTTACAATTGGTTAAGTACATAATTATAATACAGTTTTGTAATGGTTAAATCATTAAACAAATACTTGATCATTTGAAATGGTTGTTGAAGGATTCTTGAAACATAAAAGGTAAATGGTGGATTTGCACCATGAATAGTCTATAAAATGCCGTCCAATCACAGATAGGACTGTTAGATATGCGTCACACATCATTGTACTTGGCTATGAACATTTATCTATTGGTTTTCATTGGCTTTGAAATTACATCTCCACTCACTGCTAAAGCTACTAAACCCCAGCCATTTTACAAATTTCACTTTCCATTAAATTCTTTCAATATAATATCCAATGTCCATTAATGATTAATCATTGAAAAAATCTTAAATATGAGATTTAAATAACTTTCATTATTTCAATCTTGATAGTAGATAATTATAGTTAATAGAATATCAAGAAACAAAATGAATTGTGTAATTATGATATTTAATTATCGGTGGAAAGGAAAGAAAACATAATGACAAAACTCACATTAATAAACGTAAAACATCTTGATAGATGTATTTCCCATCATCATCATCAACGCACGATGCATAATATGATCATAAGTGTTTATAAATCATCTTATTATTCCCAGAGCACCTTCTTCCACTCTAATACATTATTCACACATACACACACACACACACACACACACACACAAATGCACACGTACACACGGTCGCACACATCAATATTAACTTGGGAACTCCGTCCGGGATAGATAATTGAAGCAAAGGTGGCAATTAAAGCTATTAGAATATTGATCATACATGATAACGTATGTAAAATCCCCTATAATTGCATCGTCGTCGTCCTGGCGAAAGAAAAAAAGAAACAAAATAATGAAAAAAATAAAAAAATGATTACCAACCTATATCACTTTCAATATAATATTATTCTAGTACTATTTTAGTAAAGTACTAATAAAATAGAATTGCACCAATGCACTGAATTACACTCGTTTACAAACAACAATAATTCAATGTTCAACTTTTAATTCAATTATAACGTCATCCACATTACACAATATCTTGAATGTTTAAGGAGTTATTTTAATATTCCTTGATGCTATATCAAAATCATTAAACAACTTCACACAACTTTTCTATATTAGACGGGACAATATTATTAAAGCTTGGATACCTTTTCTATTAGCACTAAACAAATATGAAATTAATTTTATATCAGTAAAACACGTGGTGTACAAAATTCGTTCTAATATTACTTAATGTTAACTGATAGTCAATACAACAAATGCCAATTAGATGTAAACGGCAGAGGGGCACGAGTGCGACTAAAATGGAAACGAAAAATGTGAACGGAAAAATAAAGGGCAGGGTGAAAAGGAAACTTCCTATTGGAGGGAACTGGCGGGGTAAGACGGGAGGTTACACCATAAGGAGGGATGGCAATGACTGCTTGTGTTGTATAGAATCGAGGGGCCCTGACGAGTTCCGTCTATACATACGTTTTGTTTGTGTGCGTGTGTGTGTGTGTGTGCATGTGCGCTTGAGGCTGGAGAATATACACATTGGAGCCATACTAACGCCTGCCATAGGTTTCGACTTACACTATACTCATAAACGTGTATACAAGATTCATGGGGAAACACCATCAAACTATTGCTTTACTACGATGCGTTTGTCAGTGACGTTCATAGAAGTATATACTCTGCTCAGGTAGAGAAATTCACAGACCCATAATGCCATAGTATGGCTGCTAGTTGCACCGGTTCATACGACTGAATAGAAATAGAAAAGAACAGCTGGAACACCATCGTTTCAGCCATATAGTTGGGTTTGTCAAATGTAATCATCAAATACTATGACATATTTCATTACCATATTCACGTGTGAAATATACAGTAATCAATAGATTTTTTACATTGTGGTATTTTTATTTGCACTTTGGTTTTACACATGTGAAAAATTATATTTTATTAAACACTCAAATCACGTAACAGAACTCATGTGTACTCAACAAACACGTTCCAGACATAAACACTTTTTCACTGAAACATGAAGGGCCATATTTCAAAAGAAAAAAAATAAAATATTAAGTTTACTTGGCCATTCTCAAGTGTATGTCCGGCATTAATGGATAGCCTTTACAATATATTTATATGCAATTTATATCTTGCAAGCAATAATCATAAATACAGGATGACCGAACAATATACGTAAATGGAATAAATTTTAATATTGCAGTTGATGAATTTGATAATGAGTATAGACAATTTTGTAAATGGATATTTATCGTAATGTAAAATTTTAATAGATTATGATATTAATGAAGCAATAAAGTACGAACTATTCGGTATTTCATGAACGTATATGCACATAATATACAACGAACGAGTCCATTAGTATAGACTTTGCACTGCTATAGTATGCACGTGCTACTAATTCACTCCTTCGTATACACATTTAACGCTGTATATAGTACAACTAAACTCACCAATTGTATTCTATTCTCATACATATATATCTTCACATAGTCCGATGCATAAATATATATATATATATATGTATAGATATACGCGACATATGTGTGCGGTTATGTGGACGATTACGTGATGCAAGCCAAGAGTGTTTCCGGCCGGACGTTCCCCTCCCCGCCCTTCATTAAAAAGTCATACTTACAAACGTTGTATCTTTAGCGAAAGACAGAAATAAATAAATAAAAAATATGAAAATTTACATGATAATAGAAAAGAATTTAATGTTATGGCATCGAAATTTTATGTAGGATATAGCAGATAAATATTTGACAAAAAAATTTAATAATTAGTGTTTATGTATATATAAAACGGTTGTGCAAAATATGTGAGACTAGTGTGGCATATATGTCAGGTGTTTTAGAGAAATTTGAGTAATAAGCGAACAACACGCGATACTTGAATATATGTAGACTGCGAAGAAAAGAATTATATAGCAGCTGAGGAATATTTGACGAAGACTACAACGTAAATGAACAACGTGGCGTTAGTAAAGAGAAAAAAATTACGGGTGTTATCGAGCGTCAATTTTATACACACAAATACTGAAAGCAAAAGGCATACACATGTATACATCAATGTATTATTCATCAAGATCGATTGTCGGAAGAAATTTGACGATTTTAAATCGTTTCTTATTTTTATATTTCAAATATTGCATGATATAAAAAATATATTAAAACATTGTGGAATAAGTTAACAAGTTGGAAATTTGTAAATGGATGAGAATGAAGTTTAAATTGGAATGGCGAATAATCTGCGTCGATTATTTTATTTGCAAATCGAACTTGGTGAATTGAGTACGACAGTGCTTCCATAAGTGTAACACAAAGCCCCCACAGCACAATCTACGAGAGGGTAAAATCCACCCCCGTGTACCAACAGCCACAATTTAACCCAGCGGCCACCACCCCACTCATTCCACCTCGCTCTACAGATCTCCACCCCTTTTGTGTGTTTGCACGGCGGTCTCTCAGCACGAGTACCCGGGTGTTTCACTGTGAAAAGCTCCATACCATATATGTACACATTTATGGACACACATATATATATATATATATAAATATATAGATATAAATACGCATCCACCTAGAAACAGTTATTCCTTCCTGGATGTACTCAGTTATAGGGGTACAAACGACCTAGCGCGTGACACTGCAAAATATTTTGAATAAATATGTCTACAGTATAAAATTCACGGTGCACATCCCCACTGTTTATTTCCTTTCGTCTAACATTATTTCTGTGGTAACTAAGTCATTAAACAAAGTGACAAAAGAAATAGTAATAATAAAAAAATAATTTAACTAATTGCAGGTTGTCATAGTAAAAAAAAAGAAAGAAAAGAAAAGATAGTAAATTTTAATTAAAAAGAAAAATAAAATGAATGTGAATGTGAATGGAATTTTTCGTTCTTGAAAATTCATGGTTGTCACGGACAACGAACCCTTTTCTTATTGTGTACTACTAGGTATAGTTTTCCCTTATCTCCAACGAAAGCACATCATCGTGTGCTAAAATGGCTGCGCGCACCCAGAGATTGATTAAAATTTCAAGTAGAACTGTGAAACCCTGTCAAAGTTCACGGCGCGCGAAACTAAAGCACTCTACTTAATTGAAAGCTTGTTATCAATGAGAGGTATTTCTTTGTTTTCTCAATTTTGATATCGTCGGCATTAAACATCTGCCAAACTTGCAAAGTGATGAGTTGTTTGTAATCTCATTTTCAAGCATCATTACACTTGTGTCATTCTAGTCAACAAATAAAGTGACATTATTTTTAATTATTACTCACTATTAAATGTAAATAAATAAATCTGTACAGACTCTATGCAATCTGTTGAAATCTGAGGATCAGGAGTATCTTTATGCTCATGACTTGGCCATTCGCGTGGGTATATAATAATTCGTTTCGGATGAACCAAACCACATTAGTTTCACAGCTCGGGCAAACTGTGAAAAAAAAAAAAAGAAAAAAAGTAATGTGAATCGCGAGTAGTAGTGGTCATATTAATAGGACCTTTGGGGCGAATTTAAGACCACGAAGGATGCAATCACATGAAAAGCGACAACAGCACCAGGGATAACAGGGAAGAAATATAAAAGGTAAAGACGTTCTTATGAATTTTTTGTTGCTGTCACTATGCTATAGATATATATGTTTTCAGGTCTCTCATCGTTTCATTGCCAGAAAGGATCCAACCACGAATAGCACAAACATTTTAAGACCATCACGGCCAACGGTGTTTTACGTTTGTGAGTCCTTTAGATGAGAGAGAAAGCAAGAGCGGAAGAAACAAGAGACGCAGTGAATGTGGGTGGTCTTGTGTGTTCCTTCTCACCTAATATTCTTCTTCTTTAACCATTCTTTTTCACATTAACTCACATGCACAGCTGCCAGTTTGTCCCCAAACATCACCATTGCGGCCTTTCATCGCCGACACAAATACTCATAATACAACGAAAGAAATTAAAAAAACACACACATCCACACATATTCCATGTTTTTTTTTATTATTTAATATCCTTGGAACGTACTATCTGAATCAATTAGATATCTAATGTGAATAAAATATATAAGAATTCATCTATATATTTCAATTGATCAACTCACACATATATATATATATATATATATATATATATATATATACTTTGCGTGTGCATTAAAATTGTTGAAATTTTATACGTATTGCCTTCAGACAATTCTTTTCTGAATCCCAGTACGATTGTACATCCCAGAGCTTTATCAACTCCCCAAGGGACTGTCGTCGTCATTTCTCTCTCTCTCTCATTTTCCCCATATACACCCACCACCTTTGCTTCACCCCTCTCACATTTATTTATACATATATATATAGATAGTCAGGTATATACGTATATAGATACGTATGCGTAAAGAACAGTCAGCCGCGCAGTCGCTGGTACAACGAACCGTTCATGGCTCGCCAAATCCCGGCGGTATTTCGCATTTATAAACATTCTCTACGTCTCTATTCCCCCTGTCCTCAACTTCAGCTGTAATCACATTTTGGTCCTGCTATTTCAACGTCGATTCAGACGTCCGTGAAAATTAAATTAACGGCTTTGCGCAATTGTTGATTAATTAAGTCGAGAATACCAGAAGAAAGAAAATTTGTATGGCCGTATAGTCAATTGAAGGAATTTTATTGCACCTGTGTATACTATTGAGCATTTACGATAATCGAATTATAAAAGATCAAAGTGAAAAAAGTGCAACAACAATGGATATATAAATGTACATGTGTGTGTGTGTGTATGTATAAGTTGATTTGATATAAGAAAAATTATAACAAGTTAATAGATGAGAAATATCGCAATATGCTGATAGAAATCTATTATATGTAACGGATTGAGAATGATTTATTGTTGATGTTTAGTTTTGTGTGTGTATATGTGATGCGATAAGAGTAAGGAAAAATAAAAATCACTGTGAATTACTTCATGACTGTTGTATGATGGTTATACACGTATATAAGTCGCGGACGTATTCATATGGGTTGCACCTGAAAAACCCGTTGGATAAGATCAACACGGCGCTACAACACCACATATGTGATTCATTAACAGTGGAAAGTATTACTACACTGTGGCGTAAGTGGCATAACCTGTAAACGTGTCTATATGCAATAATGGAATTGCATCTCGTAACCGTGCATATGTATATATACTATTGCTATGTTTATGAAATGTATGTGCATTCTCATGATTTGATGCATGGCACATATTCGCGTATGCAATTATTATTAAAATAGCCTTAGTACAGGACTATCCAATGATTTATTAGTAACATGGTTTATGTGTCCGTTAGCGTTTCTAGATACGTTATAAGGTGAATACTAAGCAATTATATTGATATATGCTATTAACTTGTACGTAAGTCTCCACTTTTCTTTTTTCTTCTTCACTCATTTTCTTTATATGTAAAAAATGACAGATAAAAATTAGTATTATTATGCATTTCACTGGTAAAAATTGAAATAAAATGCATTAAACATTTCATTAATTTTATTCAGTATACACATTGCCGTTAGTTTAAATTTATACTTGAAAGCCAATGGTTTTATTGCTACTTTTTTCTATTTATAATCATTAGTAATTCCTCCTGCAATTCCTGAGATTATCAGCCAATATAAATAGAAGAAAAACATCAAAGATATTTCCGCCATCGATAATATTATTTGTATTTGTATACAACTGCATGCAATTAATTTGTGCATCTGTATCTATTTATTCTGACCATCAACATTTTTTATTGAAATGAAAACAAAAAAAAAAAAATTCTTTCAATATATTTTATTTGCATTACCGTCATTGTATCTTTAAACATATCAACATTTTCTTCCATTCGCTTGGGCAAATTGCCACAATATAGAAAAGGGTTATCGAGCCTATTGCCGTGGTGCAAATCAGCGACAAGTGACATTATAGGATAAGGGAAAGGCATTGCATACTGAACAAGATCATCTTGAGATCATGTTGGCAATTCTCACTAACGAGTTTTGCTATAATGTAAGGTAACGACTGTTTAAAAATTTTTAACATACGTTTATATATTCTTATGTCAAACGAACAACATCGCCAGATACCATTTACAGATACAACAAAATGATTACATTAAATAATAAATTCTACGGATAAAATAATATAAACTATTTTTTCAATTCTATCCCATTTCAAATTAAATTTTTCAATAAACTATAAAATTCAATCTGATTATATTGCATAGATACACGCACCCAATAATCCATATTCAAATACGACTTGTATACTAAATGAGATTGAGACGTGATTAAAGAAACGATGTATACGAACACGCGCGCAATCTCTTCATCATTCATCAGCATTCTATATCACGGGTAAAATTCTCACTCTCATTCTCTTTGTCGGTTACACTATATATATATATATATACGTATATATGTATACTTATATAGTCTCTGTTCCGCTTCACATATGTATATGAATGTGTGACGGTAACAAACGCGTGAACTTTTACTGCCTGTCCAACATAGCATATACTGCAGTTGCTGACCTGGGTTAACGCCCGAAGCAAGACGTACAATGCAACATTGTTTTCAGGTACAGTTGGTTACGCGCCGTGTACTTTCGCCACTTGGCGTTATGCCCTGCCGGAACTCTGGACTGTTGAGGGACGAAACCGGCAAATGCTCGTAACAGGTTACACTGCATTATGTGCATCATACAAACAAAAATACCCGCACCAACTCATCAGATTTATATTTTTCCATCAGATTTATAATTCAACAACGCAACAATACATATCATACATTTGACAATTATGTAAATGGATAAATTTTTATGTTGGTGTATGTGCGTATTTATCAGAGACAGATGTATAAAATAATTGTGGACAAAGCTTTTAAATTTTATTACCTTTTGTTTTTTTCTTAACAAGAAACCCATTTCCTGTCGTGTCTCATTCTCAATCTACATCAAGATGTGATATTCACTTGGGCCTTCATACTGCGAAGGCGTGACTTCTCAGAATAATCTTATATGTCTCGCACAGCCACACGTTAGGATTTTAAAAGAAGGGCCTGAATTCTATATACTCTTGGTAAAGTACAGACATGTACCAAATACTCTTATATGTTCCCATGTAAACGCATGGCATGTGCTAAATGAAATAAAGTTCAAATAATATGTATTGAATGCCTTTACATTACATACTTATTTCAGTGCTAATTATTCACTATTGTACAATTAGTATCTATGGCAATATTTATGTCACAGTTAAATTAATTATTTGTTTTTGAATGTATGGTTAATTGCCTTCATGTGGTTTAACTGCAGAAATTTAAAGTCATGTAGACGATAAAATAGTGCGCATATTACCATGGGAGTGCTGACTGGCATGACGGACTTGTCCGTGGCCTATATAATGCACAAACTCTCTCTATTTGTCATTGCATAACTGCACTATCAATATATAGTGGAGCACATAAATTAGAATTTACTCTATGTACTTTTTTATATAACTCACAATTGCCTATACTGCCTACAAAAATTGCAATACAAATGCATAAATACACATATATACGATTGCTATGTGTAAAAAATTGTGGTGTTTCGGAATTTTCGGCCATTTCTCCAAGTGTATGTCATCGCCGAAGAATTCACAACCATACACTCACGGTCAAGATGGTGCGTGCGATATGAATCGAGATGCTGTTAGTTTCCCACCTATATCACCTATTCGTTCAATGGAATTTAAATGAAAAAAAATTGAATATACAACAAATATACATTGGTGTAAAACAAAAATATACATTCAATTGAATATTCAAGTAGACAATGAATTGGTATTGATCGAGTGTAAATGACAGCTATTATCTACAAACTAGAATATATCTCCCTCAAGTTATAGAGCGTAGGGACGCTAACCCCGATGAAGTAACCATTGTGTTATATTAATAATAGAACTCACGGAAAAGGCGCACACAAGAAGGGAACGACTTTGCTGTCGCGAGAAGTGGCTCGTAAATGATGAAAGCCACGGGGTTCATGTACAATATACATATGGATATACGTATACAGACCGATTGACTATTTATAATTCTAAGCGTGACATATCGGCTATTTGTTGTGCGTTGTACACGCCACAAATGTTCCAAATTGATGTTTAACATTGAGCAACATTGGTAATTAAGCGTGTCAACGCAAAAAGTTACATCTGTTTGTACCATAAAATGTCTTTGATGTGAAATCATATACAAAATTTCACGTCATAATATTGAAGGTCAATATGACAATGGAAAAAGTATTTATAAAGACCCTGCTAACATTCACGCTAAAATTTGGGATTTGGAAATTTTTCTTGGTATTGTAGACAACGGTGGATGTTTTAGCCCCCTGTTAACGTAGATCCGGACTTGAGCCAGCGGTTTGCCGCACTGGAGAGAAGGTCAACGCACCTCATCCAAGGACACATTCTAGCCCCGCACACACAAGACACGCGCGCACGGCTATTCGGGCCCCACCATATTCTGTAGATGGTTTGCTCACGTGCGCGCGTGCGCCAACTCAGGCCCAAGAAGACAGCACCAAATGCGTTCAATATTCCACAATACACTTCACATGTGCTATCATCCATATCCACTTCTCAACTGAACAATTTGTCATAATGAATTATTAATAATTAGTTGTCACCAATATTGCAATGATAACTTTTGAATAATGACTAGATACTTGACTAAGTTCTTCAATAGTTGACATGCCAAACAACTTTTTAATCAAACCTCTCATCATTGACGTGAATCAGGTATGAAAAGATATAGAAGGGAATAATAAGAGAAAAATAATGGCGGCAAACGAAGAGCTAGGCGGAGAGAACGGAAGCATATAGAAAACCCTGACAAACTACACCTCCTTTCTATCGCAAAGTATGAATAATGTATCGGATGAGGTTGTGACCGAGTGGGAATATGAAGCGAGACAGAATTGCGGTGGAAGATGAGAAAGATTGCAAACTCTGTGTAACGCCAGATAGCGGGTAGATTGCGCCAAGTAGGGTGCTAGGAGGGACAAGAAAAGCGGACACCAAGGAGGGAGTTAGAGGCGCAGACATTGGGGGAACATAACAAGCTATAGTATCAGAAGAAAGCAACGAAGAAAACGAAGAAGAAGATGGCGAAGGAGTAGAAGAAGGATAATGTAAACGGAACAAATAGACGCCCAAATCTAAGATTTGTAAGATATATATATATATATACATATACTTAGATTTATTAATCAAAAAATTGTTATTATTATGAGCTTCTTTACTACAACAAGGAAAACCTAAATAACTATTCACGGACAAAGAAATTATTCAGCAATCCATCCAACGAAAAAGGAGATATATTATATTGGAGAGACTTAGGTAGGGTCCAAGGATTCGAGACACACGCTATATACGTGATCCTCGTCCCTCTTTCCAATCTTCTATCCCACTTCTTCAACTTCTTTCGTTTCTCCTTCGTTGGGGCCTGCCTGAGGTAATTGCACCCTACCAAGGCCGACAGCTGATGCAGCAGTAACAGCAGCGGCAGCAGCACCAGCAGTACCAGCAGCAACAGCAACACCAACAACACACAGCTGTATACATCTACGAAGAGCCAGTCCATTTCCTGCTCTCTGTGTGGTTGAAGATAACCCACGTGCGTGAGCAGGTAGGTGAAGTACCTCTTGCTCTATACCTGTCCAAGTCACGGATAATCATGTGTGCGTGTGCCATTCGCATACATATGTGTGTGTGTGTATACGAACATATACATTGCCGTTTCTGTTCGTGCGGTGAAAATCCAATAGACAGGATAACAGAATTAAATGCCACCGCGAATTAAGCATTCAAACGTGCTGTTGCACTTCAAGAAAATTTATTATTCTATAAAATTGTCTCATTATCATTTGAGATTGTGATAGTTGAGGATGCTTCACAGTTGTGAGATAGATATGGCTGATTTTTAAAAGTGGAAAACAATGAAAAATATAGAATCACTTGCTGGACAATTTATTGATGATGCGAAAATAATGTTTGTACACACATACACACGCATACATGTATGTAGAATGCACATGTGTGTAAAGAGCTGTCATTCAATAAATATTATACAGTTGTGTAACGAGGATTATGTGATGTTCATAGCAATAGGGGAGATCACCGGTAAGATGTTAGTGTCCTCATTCACGTCCTTGTTTGCAATTGGAACACCTGACGATCGCGATGTGAAAGCCAGGTATATAAATAGAGAAGAGAGAAACAGGCCCCGGATGACAGGTGACATAAAGGACCAAAAAAATGTGTATTTAAATAAATAATAGTATTTGGTTGAATGTAAACTATCCAGCGTCCACCATAATCAATGGCATATTCAACTGAATAAATGGGATATTTTTATCACTTCTTCTGTTAGATGAGGTTTAAAATGAGAATTCTCCATTTATACGAAATTCATTCATCCAAGAAAAGTCACGAGTGACGTAACTCCAATACGCGTCATATTTCTTCACTCGTTTTTTATTTTTTATTTTTTTATCTATTCTACCTGACTACCCTTCAAAATTATTCCTATACTGTACGCCAGCACGTTGACATTTTCAAATACCTTTGTCAAGCACCATCAATCCCCCATGCACACACTTAGTCATTTCATTCTTTGAATATAACTTTTACGTGACCCATGAACCGTTTATAATCCGTATATAAAATGTTGATCGTTCATCATGAAAATTCATCGTTTATTTTTTTTTTTACCCTGTATATATTGCGATTGAACGTGCGTGGAGTTGGTAAAAGATACAAATATTATATGATACGGTATGATAAATTCCTGAAGAAGAATATACGTGTTGAGTTAATGCGATTGCCCCATAATTAATAAGTGAGACCACATCTCTCTTTATGGTATTCTATTTCAACAACAATCCTGCGTGCCAACTTAATAGCCTTATGTGTGACCTAACAAATCGCTTTGCTATATAAACTATATGACATAACTCTCTAAACTTTGTGAAACAAAGTTAACACAAAGCTATATAGCATTGAACTAAAGAGAAATCCACTATCCATATATATATATTTGAATGGATGTGTGTGTGTGTGTTTAGTTATGGAATCTCGCACAAAATAGTCGCGATACCACATTGCTTGTCCGCCGAAGAAGAAAACAAATATAATAAAGAAGAATGTGATTAAAGTCAACAAAATGGAGAAAATACAAAGTGGCATAGAGAGAAGAAACATACGGAATAATGTCCACCTAAGAGCGATTGTACGTGACCCACATTTTACATTGTATAGCAGGTGTTCACCGACTCCAGATGAAATAAAAATAAAACGTGTATGTATAAATAAATATACATGATCACTCGTAGAAGATCATAATGGCCCGATAGCTAATTAAATATCAAGTTAATTCGAAACGAAAATGATATTCAGTATTTAATTCTATCATCCATATATTATTTATATATACAATGTCAAAAGCCAACAGCATAGCAGAGTTTATATCTTTTCCGGATACAGTTTGTTAATATTTTTTTTTTCTCTTTAACTTTTTATTATATTGATAGGTATAAAGATTGTGACAGCGGTCGATTCAACATGAATCATCAACCGACTTTTAAATGCTTATCATTAGCACGATTGTTCATATCAAATTGCACATATTTGCAGAAATTTTTGTACTATTTACAAATGAAGATTAGATAACTGTTCATTGACAATATAAATATATACGACAAGCAATTAAATTTTTCGTCAAATAAAATTTGACATCAATGAATTTTTGTGAAAAATGTATGATTTATACATATATATATATATATATATATATAATGGTAAAATAACGTGTACATTTCGCTTGATCGTTATCGCCTGTAATCCGGAAGGCTGAGCGCGGGCACTTCCGCTTGGCCGGAAGGCATCGATTACGTGGCACAAAGTCTGTTTAACATATTCTCGTACCATTCTGACAACGTGCGTGTAACCATACATTCATCGTTCTCGCGTTTCGCACACTGTCTATTTATTCATTCATATATATATATATATATATATGTGTGTGTATGTGTGTGTGTGATGTTACTGTATTTATTTGCAATAGGTCTATGTTACAGAGATGGTATTCGCACACTTAATTGATAACAACGGCAAGATTAATAATTATAGCAATGATTTTACTTCATAATTTAATGCTAATGTAAATTGTTTAGGTCACTCACGATTTACGTTTCATGTTGAATAATTGGATTTCAACCCGAGTTGATCAAACAAACACATTTGAAAATAACGGTATTTCAGCACTGGTTTTTCTTTATTATTTACAATTGACAGTTTTTATGAGACGTTACAATGAGATGATACGTTAAATGGTGGAGTGCTTGGAATTAAATGCACGTATGATAAATCTGTGAGTGAAAATATCGCTGGAGTTGTTTCATCCAACGACGCGAGAAGACTGAAACCACGTGGGGGCCGCAATGGTTTCTTGCCATCTACGGGGGAACGTCATTTATTTTTGTCTGAGACGTTATATACCCCATGCATTGCTATTGCCTCTGTGTGATGGTGTGTGGTGCGAGCTTTTACCCGTGCCGGCATGTACCACCCTCACTGACAGCACGCTCACAACACGCGACCAAACAAAAATAATTATTGTTCAGTCTGAAATTTCCCGAGCCATAATAAATATATTAGATAAATAAAGTATAATAGAAAAATGTATTTTATGATGGGTCTCATCCCGTCGTCTGTATGACCAGACAACGATCACTATTAATAAATAAGAATAAGAAATCATTAAATAGATTCAGTTGTAGTGACACAAACATTCATGCAATTCATTAATTACACGTACTTAATCTAAGTAGATTGCCATCGTTTAAGAGTCCGTAACTATTCATATCATACAATTGCTTCCATCGTAAACCTTTGGACTCTACCCTTAGAATTTGTTATTGGACAAACGTAACTTGTACCGCCCAAAATCTTATTTTTCGAGGTGTAGTAAAGCGCATCGAGGAGAATAGCGAGCAGTTTCAATTTGAAGTATAAACGAATGTTCACATTGATCTCATACAAGCAATTCACAAATAAATAGATAATTTATACAATCAAATATTAAAAAATTGTATCATTCATTGCAAAAATAAATGTAATTTAACGAGTGTGTATGTCACCTACTCCTTTTCCACAGTCAGTATGGGTCGTATCGACAATTCAACCTTTTACAATTATGGAAGAATAAGAAAAAGAAAAGGAAAAAATTAAATAAAAAATATATTAATGTATGAAAAAAAATAAATAAATAAATAAATGAAAAGTAAAAAAGAACAAAAAGGAAATCGCACAGACATAAAATGCCAAAATATTTACAGCTTGTATTCAACTATGTTTCGTGTATATGTAAATATTTATTTTATCGTAACTTGCGTGGTTTTGTGACATGATATATATATTTCTGAAAGAACATTTGTATTCATAATTCCAAAAGATTGACAGTTGTTTTTGCTTACGAATACGCTGCTATGAATATATACGGCTGGTTTATCTGCAATAGCAAGTGAACTTGTACCCACCTGCAACAAAAAATACAAAAAATAAGTATGGTGAAAAGAAAATAATAGAATAAATGAAATAGAAAAAATTCTATAGAATTTTTATAAAGTATACAAGTACATATAATTGAATAGTAATTTCACACTCGTTATATTATTTGTACAACAAATTCAATTGCCATCGATAATATCCGCAGTTTAATATAATAAATTGGAATTTTAATAATGATGTCATTCCTGAATAATAAATATATAAACAACAATCAAAACAATACAAAACAATATAAATATATTGATAAATCGCTGTACTGTCCCATTAATATCTATATATTTCACAAGTTAAAAATATGGTACAATTGATGACGTTGAGAATATTCGTGAAGCGTCGCGACGTCGGAGAATTTACGAGAGGATACGTACAGTCGCGCAAGCGTCGCGTGTCACGAGTGCAAGCCATCGTTCGCGATCTACAGTGCGATAATAGCTTACGTCGCTCTCTGTGCACTGACCCACGGAGTGTAACGAGGGCCAGTCTCTCTCTCTCGCCCTCTCTCGCACTCATTCACTCATTGTTTGATTCTCAAGCATGCAATACGCTTGCTTGCTTTCGTCTGTGTATATAGCATTTACCGGTAAAGAACGCGCACATCGTTCCATACAAAATGAAAAGTAAAAAAAAAAATTACAATAAATGACTAGAATGTACAGTACTCGTAAGTATACGCATCATTAAATACAGCCAGACGGGAACCAATTTATACTTTCATTGTATATATCTAAAAGAGATACAGAAAATAAATAAATAAGTGACCATTATATTATTGGTTGGTAATAAATATAAATGAATAACTAAAATTGACGAAATAAACGTTTATAATTAATTGCGATAAAACTGTGTATTCATTATATGAATTCGATTATATCGTTAATCAAGTATAAACGAGTGGGTATATAAGCATATGCAACACTTTAAATACACTTGAAATGCATGCATGGTCTAAGTCTACGATATTATTTTACGGCCTTCTTATTTATATTTATACATACTTGAAAATTGCGGACATATATACGTGCGGTGGATTGCGTTGTAAAATAGCATTGAATTCTGTACGAGATGCGCGCACAAGCAACGGCACATATAAGACTTAAAGCCCTATGAATTGCGAAATAACTTGGCGTCATCGTTGCACGAGGGCAAAGAAACACGATAAAACCGTTCAATTTATTGCCGTCAAGGTTTTGTGTCGTAAATTGATATTGTGTTATATGCGTTATATGGTCAATTTTAATTTCTCGCGCTTTTCACATGTGAAACAACAACAAAAAAAAAACAAAAAGATAATAATAATAATAATAAAATAAATAGAATAGTGTTGTTTTCTATCGGGGCTGGTTTGTGTCACGCACATGCGGCGATGTAAAGATAGTATTTTAATCATTGTGCTGATCTTGAACGTAATTGGATTCCCATTGGTGTCGTATTCTAGAGAATGCCATAGAAAAATAGTGAGTTGTGATATTTTATATTAAAATACGCCCAGCTTGTAGAAATATGAATATAACTATTACTCTTATTGTTGTTTTATGAGAAAAACATGATAAAAACTTATTAATTTTACTGTGTAGACATTTTAGCGTCATCGTAATATATCTTTTTTCAATGTCATTGGTCACGGAATATATCTCTCATGGCAATTCCTTTGTGTATGACAACTGCATTCATTCTTCAAAAGTCCTTGTCCTCAATGACAACCAATGAATATTTTCCACGTACTTCACTGTGGTGATGATGCACTTTGAACTATTTTTCCTTTTTATCATTACACAAATTACAATTCAAGAATTACTCGCGATAATAACATATAATGTCTACCATTAACTAAATCTAAAAAAAAAAAACGAGAATAAAAAATAAAATTAGAATATGGTCTCGGTATGAAGAAACGACAAATAATAGTGGGATGAAAACTTTGTGGCATTGAAATAAACCCCAGAGGATGAAAATTTCGGAAATGCCATTTCTTTCTTTCTCTTCCTCTTTTATTCTCACACTTCGCATTTGAGTTAGGACGAGCATATAAATATGTAAATCTCGAGAAAATTTATCGGAACATTACAAGTCGTTTAGCAATAATTTTATGATAACTTTAACGTAAAAAAAGTATACCACAAAAAGAAATAATGAGCACCCAGAGTACTCTATGGCATTGTGAACCGCAAGACTTTATAGCACAGACAATGATTATTTCTTGAGCTTTTTTTTCTCTCTCCTATTTCCTTCATGAATAAAACGAAAGCCACCGGAATATTCACCCAATTTAACGTTCTACTAAATTAATCCCAAGAATGTTTTGAAAAAAAAAAAAAAAAAAAAAAAATGTGTGTCATCTTTTTATTTCAAATTTCTTTTTTTAACCACAGTCATATTATATAATCACCAATCAATAACGAACAATCAATCACAACGAAATCATCCATCAATATTCAGTTTTTTTTCTCTTAAGTATACATAAAATACACCATAGATCCAAAGTATAGATTGCTGTCGTCATAGATCGTGCAACATGTCCTTTCTAAAGGAGCAAAATCTGAGAGAGCCTCTGTCCTTGATCACATCCTACTTAGAAAAAGAATTCTTTTTCTCTCTTGCTGCTGTTGTTGTTGTGGTGGTGGTTGTTGTTCGCTCTCTATTTTATATTTCTCCATGCGATCAGAATCGCTGCGCCTTGTCATTCGCACAACTTACGTAACAGCAAGTAAAAAAAAAAACAATGCACATAAAAACCAACGAACCGTATAGAGATTTAGATACTCTCTATATATATTTCGTTATACAATGGAATATAAATTCAACACGAAATTTATTAATATATAAAAATTGCAAATAAAATGCTAATATAAATTATAAATTGGCGTAGAATCGGTGACTACAATATAAATTTGAATGAATTTAAGTAGGAAACATTAGTAATTATATAAATATACCAAAGCCGGAACTTCTTTGTCCACAATGTTATCCCACTTTGGCAGTTGATGGGATATCAAGGTGGCTATTGGCCATCCCTCACGGTGAACATCAGGTCACGCGATTTCTTGGCATGCACTTGTATATATATATCATCATCATCATCATCAGCATCGAACGCATGACGTTTTAGGCCCGAGGTCGAAGACTCATAACCACACCGCATCCGTCGAGGACGTAGTAATTCCACGCCATACAATACATTTAGATAATATGTCCGCAAATATTGTCACATTTATATACTCATACAGCCAGTGCAAATATACAATTTAACTTATATATTTGTTTATCAATAATATTCATAAATAAATTTGATTACTCGCTAAATGAAAAATATTCTTTAATTCGAATGTGCCATTTTATAATCGAAAAAAGCCGTCCTCATATTCTAACATAAAGCAATTGATTCGTAACAGAAAAATAAAAACTATCAATTGGTATTGTGATATTATCGAAATGGTAATTCATTTCAAATATTAGACAACCGACATTCAACAATAACATTGTCATAGACAATGTTCTATGTTGATTTCTATTTATTTAAAAATAAACTCATTATTTCTTTCATTATTTTGCTTTTCTCTCAGTCCCTTTTTTTTTTTGTCAGTATTATTTTCAGTTTGTATGTTAATCACAAACACACCTATTCAGTCATTGTTTGCATCGCTGATAACCATTTAAGAGGAACATTTTTTTTATTTATATTTTTTTCACCATTCTACCAATAGTCTTCATTGTGTCACATGCAGGTACATATTCTTCGTATGAAAAGAATAAATATACGTACAATACATATAAATTTCAGTGTATACATACATATATATAAACGCACACTTGACACCATGTATATGGGAAGTTGTTTAAAAAAAGTTTATTATCTTAGCCCAATGTTAATAGCAATCATTATCCCCATAATATATTGATATACCATACACGAATATATAAATATATATTGACACATTGGATTTGTGGGCACGTGACTATACTTCTTCCGATCGGAAATACTTGCAGTGCACAAGTCACACTGTGAATAACAATTGAAATGATCATCTATCATAACGGAACTTTATATAACCATACATAAATAAAATATCACGATCGATAATACAATTGTAAAAACAATTGTATTCAATATATATGTGTATATATATTTTTTTCTCAATGTTTTTATTCCATTCATTCCTGTGTAATTACATTTAATTCAATTAATATGCGGATATATTATACATGAACTTGGAAATGTTTGTTATCTCGGTAAACTAGCTATGCAATAATTCGTGATAAATCTTCTCTGTATTTAAACTAAAGGAGATTGTGCAGTTTGTGGCGAAATACACGAGTAAAATTTGTCGAGGTGAGGTTGTGTCGAGTGAGCTGAGAGAACGTACTTGTGCTCATCTTTCTCTCTGTCTCTCTACCGTATCAGGAATCCGGGCGGGAGCGCATATATATCCCGTAATCTTTACACCGGAAGTTCGCACCCCACGCAAGAAGGGCGTGGTCTTTTTGCTCACTGGCATCAGCGCATTCAGCATTTAGATAGAGGAGAGTAGTATATATATAAATATAAAGAATATTGTGTTTAGCATTTTGATGACACTTATTAACACATCATAACGTATAACAACGACAATATCCATATATATATATAAAGTAAAATATTTTACTTCCTCTTTTTATATACATTTTATCATTGTTTTAATGACGGGTGTATGACAATGGCCGGGAAATGAATAAAAGAAAAAAAAAATAATACGTAATGGAATAAAATGAAATGTCATATAATGAGGTAGATAGAAAAATGATTGCGCGCTTGTGCTTGGATGACACCACCTGTAGTGTACATGTTTATATTTCTCTTGGATGTTTTGTGTGTGCTTCATTGTGTGCGAACCAAAAGTCGTGGCAATTATTATACGTGCGCGTTGCTTTCAGCACCTGTTACTCAACACACTCGCGCAAAAAGTTAAGAGTTTATGTACCTGCCAACAACCAGCCCATACTCATATATATATATATATATATCGTTTCTGTCATTACTAATTGTTTCTTTCTATATATTTATAGCTGACGATAAGCTCGAGTATATGCACGAACCCTCATAATAAAAACTGCGCTGCTGTAAATATAATATGCACATAGTGAATTATATAAAGTAATTTTTATAGTTGGTATGAAAATTCAGTGGAATTATTGGAATTATATCATATAAAAATAGTATGGGTGATAGAAAAAAAAAAAAAAAAAAAAAAAAAGAGAAGTGAATGAGTGTGATGTTGGCCGCCGATCGTTATAGTGCTTTGAGAAATTTTAGTTGTTGGAAATCGTGACACCGGGCGCACATATATACCATCTGGCGTGATATTGCCAGATGCCTGAGCCTTTGGTACACACCGTGCAAATCCAGGGAATAAAGAAGGTTTGAGAGAAAGAATAAGAGTATAGAAAAGTAACGGGGCGAGAAAGAGAACGCTCAATCAGTCATGTATGTTGTGTGTGTATGTGTGTGAGTGCATGTGCGTACGTTTATGAAAAAAAAAAAAAAAAAAAGAATGAGGTAGTCTGATTTCATTTCTGATTTTCATATTTTTTTTTATCATCTTAACATTTCAAGTGCTTTCACGGTTATGGAATCGTATAGATATAAGACTCTTTAGGTAATTTTCGTGCGAAAAAAAATAAAATAAGATGAAATGACAAGCGAAGGATATATACTATATATAGGGGACAAAAAATGTTCGCCCTTATCGCGCCCCAGGAGTGTCGACGCTGTACGGAAGAAAGGATACTCGATGAGGCTCGCGCATTTCTTCTTGTATATATGTGTATGTGGTTTATTCATATACATATATATGTACGTACTTTGTGCTTTAACCATCATGTGGACGTTTATTCGACGAGGGAAGTCGCTGACGCGCGACAAATTCGCATGAGCGCGTGTAAAGTGCATCGAGGGAGTGAATATAAAAAGAGAAAAAAAAAAAAAAAAAAAAAAAATTGACGATAAATAAAAAGAAATAACGACATCAAAATATTTATCTATTTGTATGTAATTATGCTTTCGTCAGATAATTTTTTATTGTTTTATTGTGTTTTTATTTTTTTTTTTTTTTTTTTTTTTTACCCGATTGGGGATAATTTTAGAAATGTGTTTGAAATTGTTGTGAGTATTTTTCTCCGCCACCCTAAACAAAGTTATGACCCAAAGTCGATTTTTTACGGTTTTTACGTGAAAAAATAAAAAAAAAAAAAAAAATAGAAAGAGAAAACGGGTGGAAAGGTCGAAAAGGGACGCGTGACATCTCGCTCGTTCCCATCTCACTTCCGCAATCCCCTTGGTCGTCGTGTCGCGAAGTAGTCTGGCACACTATGAAGGGTGTGCGCAATATATTATACATACATATATATATATATATATATTCCGTCTTCCACACCGTTCGTCTCCCTATTCGCCATCCCGGTGGCTGCTGACTCGCCCTCTTCTCGTTTTACTCTGCGCAACAGCCTCACCGTGCATCCCTTCGAATCGAGGCCCCACCTTTTCCACAATACCATCGTCAGAGCGGTCGATACGTCTACCAACCTTTCATATATATACATATATATAGTCATCTCTTCCGTTCTCACTCACTTCCGCTCTTCCTTTTCTTCTTCCTCACGTTCTATATATTTTGAAACAAACAATTATTACTCCACTTTTTTTTTTATTTTTTATATTTAATCTGCCAATGCACTCTCATTCTCATTTTGACAATTATTTGTAATTTGAAAATGCCAAAAAAATATTTTAATCTTAGTTCATCGCGCCTAGAATTCTCAACAAAAAAATTTCTTTCATTATTATATCGATCCCGTTATTAGCGTGACACCAAAGGTGAAATTCCAAATAATGCAAGGTCACGTTAATTGTGTACAGTTTCATCACTGTACAAATGTAGGCAGGTAGAGTTCCATATTACAGCTGAAATCTACTAAAACTATATAAATAATCCTCATCGTGTTTATGTATACGTGCAATTTTTTTTTTTTTCTTTCCTCACACGGGAAAAAAAAAAATAAATAAATAAGAGAGAAAATTCATGGCACGCGGGAAAATAATTGGAAAAAATGAGTTCTCACGCACTGGTAAAACCGGTATGACAACTTATATATATATATACACAGTCAACTCACACATACCTATATATATATTATGTCAAGAACGTCATCATAAACTTTTAACCAATATTATTTTTGCCGTCACTGTGGTGATACTACGGAATTATAATGCCACATTGTATCGTGATAGCAACGACAATCATCCAACACTTAAATACTCATCTCCAATCATTTACAGGCATGCAGGTAAAAATAATTTTTTTTTTTTCATACACTTATACACACACGTAAAATGTATATATAGCAATTAGTTGTGCCAATTTTCTTATACTGGACACGTGTGAGTGCGTGCGTGCTCGACTCGTAGACGCAGGAAGCCGCCGGTTTAGATAAAATCGACGTGAGTTCATACACCCATGTCTTCATCCCTTCTCTATAAACCTTATGCATATATATATATATATATACTTTTATACAATATCGCTACTTCTTTCTCTACACAACCACACAACTTGTCGCGATTGTTCTATCTATATCCCCTCCCCATCACTTGTTACACACGCCCCATAAAACCTACCCCATTTGCAATAACCAACACCTACCCTTAGCTAGATAAATACATACACAATACATATACATAGGTATATATACTTATAGATACAGTATAATTTCGTGATTTTAATGGCTATGCAATCTTGCACAGTGTTAAATTGCTTCAAGAACGTTAAAGTACAAGTCTTTAATATGAATTATTGCTGGATACATATAAAATGTCGTGTGAGTATTTATTGAATCTTGATAATTGCCGTCGAGTGTTTGTTCAAAGTGATGGGGTGAAAATGTGTCGATTTAATACTGCGATGAAAATAGGTATACATATACATTTGTATTTAAACGTAAAACATGGCGATAATAATTATTGACAATTTTATATTTATTAATATTTTATTGATAGGTAAACTCTATTTCTATTTGCATATTGTGATCGATACATTGAAGAATTCTCAATACTATTGAGAACAAATTAATTTTTCAATGTGTTGGATATAGATTGAAATGCAGACACACCAAGGTAAATAATATATTATATTATACATGTGTACAACAGTAGTGACGAGAATATTATTCAAACGTCATGCAGGATCTTGGACCTACCTCGTGTGTGCATAAACACATATATGTTACGTACTTATATGTATATATAAATATATATATATATCCGTAACTCATGCGTATAAGGCTTAAGGTCGCATAACACACTCTCGCGCCATACCAATTAACATCGTTTCTCGCCTGACAAAGGAAACACCGCCGCGAACGAGAGAGCATGGAAGCCCCTGATGGCGTCGTTCTGAAGGTATTGTATGGTTATATACCTTTGCTGATTTTTTTCCTCCATGTACTTCGGGTCGTCGCGGGGTGGCGCGATAGTCGTTGATATATATATACAATATGTGTGTGTATAGTGGGTTTGGAATAGGGTGATGTTACATTCAGCTTCGAAGACCACCGGTGGGCTTCAAAGAGAACGACAAATTGAATATTAGCGCCACCAAAGCCCTCTCAGCTTTTATTCCGGTAGCGTTTTCTTTTCTCTTCTCGTCGCCTCGTAAAGCCGTGAGCGAAACGAAAAAAAATGTAATATCATTTTTGTCATGAAAACGACGACGTGTAGCCGCTGGTGAAAAAAAACCCAACAGCTGAGAGTGCGCAAGTGAATATCGATTAGACAGACTTTAAAAAGATTATTTTGGTGTTCGTGATTTGCTTAACAATATGTTGGATAGAAGAATAAAAGTGGGAATAATCATGGCACTTGGAACAAAGATATTGTGGAACTTTCTGTCTTTCATACAGTTTTCAGTAATGTACGAGTATATTAAAATTCGACAAGTCTCCAACAAATAATTCGTTACCATTAGCAAATTACTCATATCAAAGACAACATCATGACATATGAATCCACCACATATGTGTATATATATAATATTACATTTCTTTTATCATGATGGATGATTCAAATGTTTGTGCATGAAATGTGTAAGTGACGTATGGATAGCATTCAAGATATATATCATATACGATTGGATGCAAGACAGCTGCTGCTTTTACATCATAGCAAATATGGTCAATGTGAATCGTGTTCCATTTTGTCATCCATTTAATTATAAATATCCAACAAACCATGTGCAATATATAAAACAAGTTCTTAAGATGTAACTTTGTGAAATTAGCAAATGTAATCGATGGCCTTTACCGACTCACTGACTAACATATGTATGTGTGTATGTGTGTGTGTGTGTGTGTGTGTCGCTGTCATGTACACTGCAGCTGTCGAGCAGGAAAAGGGCACTAAACTAAAATAATAAAACAAAAGTGAACAAAAAAGAAAAAAAAAACGAAGAGAAATAATATACGGAAAAGAAAAAAATATAAAGCCAGTGCCAGAAATAAAAAGGAAGAAATAGTCACATCAAAAGGCGGAAATTTATGCTGGCAATAAAACAGTTCGGGTTTACCATAATAAGGTGCAAAAGCTGTAGCCAATTATATTTTTTGTCGCCCCTCTCTCACTCTATCACTTGCTATTTCTTTTGATCATATCGAACTGTATGATGAGCACAGCGCAATAAAATAATGAAAATGTTGATTCTCTGTTGGAATATAATAAGAATATGAACAAAAACAAAACAATGTGATGAACAAATGAAATAAAATATATATAAAATCGACATCACAGGAATAATTGATGATTATATATAGATTTAAATATGAACTTGGCTTGGATAAAATCGAATTATCAAAGTGAATCAAGATCTATTATGAGACATACAAGGTAAATTCACAGTAGCCATGGGACGTGCTGATAAAGTTGAAGGGAGATTTATTGGGGTAAGACCTCAAATTGGCCCTTTTGGGAATTCTAATCGGGCGGGTGGGATCTGAATTATTCGATTGGAATCTGCAGTTCGTAATGCCGCACGTATACAATATATTTGAAATCGAACACAAAACTATTTCATCTATAGCAATAACCATAACCACATTCAACCTCTCAATTAAACCAACAAGAACAATTCTATAAAATATCCACTAAAATCTTTCATTAAACTTACAATCAACATTTAATACCTAATACTCCAAACTCCATTACACTCCTATTTTTTATTTTTTCATTGTCTTTATTATCATTATCAAAAACCCAATAATCCATGTCGCGTGTTCCAAGTTTGCCGTGGCGGGTTTCTCAATCGAGTATTTCATACATATCAAAACGAAAGAAGGGTATTGTCATTGTGGGGAAGCGTCCATAAGGGTCGCTTCTGAAAAAAAAAAAAAAAAAAAAAATGGCGCACAAGGGGGGCACATGGCATAGGCGCACGTGGCCATCACCCCTATAGGCAAAAGCTTCGTTGGACCAAACAGGATTTTATGCTGCTGCATTACACATGCATACATACATATATACATACATATATATACCAACAGCACATGGCGAGGAAAGATAAAACCTCGGGCGCGTGTCATGATGAATAAAAGCGACGAATCGTGATGGCGACACAAGGGACCGAGACGTGATGAGAGAGAGAGAGTGAGAGAAATACACACGGGGTACAAGCGACTCATTCTGTCCAGGGTGCAAAAGAACACCCCCACCCCCATGCATTTATTTTTGGATATGAAAATTGCAATAACAGCTCAGCGCGACCATTTCTTCCTGTGCGTCATTAATGTTGAGTATTGTGTCATGAAAATGAAACCACAATCGAGCCATAATGAATATATTCTTATGGGCATGTTGATAATAATAATAATTTATTATTTTATTTTTGACAAATATATATATATATATATATATATTTATATTGTCGATATTGGTAGAAATATGACTTATGCATCAGCAGTATCCAATAGAATGTCTCCATAACAACCGATAGACATCAAACTCACTTTGTCTATGTGGCGCCGATGACGACAAGTTAAAATATGTAAATTGCAACGAGATTATGCAATATTCTCTGTCTTTCTTGTTCACGTCACCCTATAAAGTGCAGTGGTAGTTGATTGGGAGAGTCTTGACGAGCCGTATGGAGTTGTGGGGTGTCTTTTTTTTTTTACTGCTTCAAATTCTACACTGTATATACACACACACGTATATACATATATATATATATATATATATGTAGTCACTATGATTTTTTCCCCCTTGGGAACTCGCTTCAATACTCTGTGGCCTCTCTGGCCTTGTCTGTATCGCTGTGAGCATATCACTATCCCGAGCACTTGGGAAAGATTTACTGACATGTGAAAAATTTATGTATGCATGATTTTTATCAGTCCATCATATCAACTCTCTTCTCACTATAACCAAATTCATTATAGTGATAATAATATTTCCTTGAAAAAAAAAAAAAAAAAATTAAAAAAAACCAAAAAAATATATATTCTCTTCTTCGAAATAAAATTGTTCTAAGCATGGATAAATTATAAAATTATTCATCCAAGTATCATTACTGTATCACACGGAATAATCGTTTTTCTTATACATTTTTTTTTTCTTTTCACTTTAGCATATAAAAGTAGATTCAACATCAACGGCTGCATCATGAATTTTTAAATATTACTCGTTCTTTTAGCAGTGCTTTTCACATTGTGCGCATCACTTCGAATGCAATGCTCAACTCAATATATCCATAAATATATACACCGATACGACTTAGTAGTGGCAGGCGATCACAAAAGTTACCGGTGACCTCGAGAAGTCATACCCCGAGGCCACACGGGCGCGAAGAATATCCAACTATATATATCCAATGTAAAAATATATGCACAGATGCGCGGATACATTGGCGTTGGGAAGTACCCATTGAACAATGTATCTATAAATATATATATATATATATATATATGTATATGTGCACGGAGAATTTAGTCTGGCTAAAGGGCATAAAGGGGTGAGCGGATTGTATATAGGGTAGATTTTGCATGCATTGGAGATTAAGGAGGGTGGTGGTGAACGACCCACTATACGAGTGTAGATTTTTCGATACGTCAGGGAGGAGCATGCGCGTAAGCGTTTCAAATACACAAGCATGAATTCTTCATATTATATATATATATATATACACACACACACACAAACATATATATATATATGTATATATATATATATCAATGCAATATCAGTGTAAAAGAGAAGGGTAGCGGTGAATCGTAGTGGAATCGAGGCGGAGGATCATTTCGCCACGGAGTGCCGCTAATTTAATGACCACTCTTTGATTGCCTATACACGAACTTGGACAAAAAGGGCGACATTGAAGAATCGTCAAGACAATTTCTGCCAAGCAACGCTACTTTTTTTCTTCTTTTATTACCACCATTTAAATGTTTTATCCAACTGGATTTTTATACCATTCTTCAGATAAATGTAACGTTCAGATTTCCAATGAAATTAAATCGTGATATATTTTCTATTTATATATATTCTATTACCAGCGTAAAACGTGACACTTATATAAAATTCAATAATATCTGTAAAGGGCCATCATTTTTTAGGACGGTTCAATTTATCGAGGATCTCTTTATAAATAATGCTCATCATCAATTGAATCTCATCGTGATCGTCTATTGCGATATCACTTTCAACCCCTATATTCATGCATACAAACGACACATCAGTATCATCATCATCATCATCATCATCATTATCATCATCGCACAGATCCAAACACAAATATATATAAAAATACACGTACATAGTCGCACACGCTAAAACCGCCAATGCATGTGTTTTTCCTTCATCTTCATTCTCTCTTATATCTCCGATACCTTGTCAGCCTCCTTCTCCTCACCAACCAGAATTCCCCAAACCCTTTGAAAGTCGAGTGAAACGCAATGGTAGAAGGTCTGTCCAAAGCAGAGAGAGAAGCGCAGGAGAATGGAACGTGCGTTGCATTACAAAGGAGCACATACACACACGCGCGCGCACATACAAATGTTTCATTGGACTTGGACCATGAGTCATACATTGGACTCCTACTATACTAGACCCCTATTGTTACCCCCACCATCGCTTTCTCACCACTAATTCGGGACTCCAGCATTAGACCGCGACTGGACGTGGCCTGGATAAAAAGGTTCTGAATGAAGGGGCACAAATATAGCATCAGCAGTTGCACCAACCATCAGCAGCATATCAACATCACAATATGGATGTTGAGGGTGACTGTTAAAAGAGGGAGACACTTCCAAACCCTCATTCCCATGTCAATAATAATCGATCAATGTTTGGCAATGCTATGGAACCATTTTCCTACAAATAATCTGCAGTTGTTGGTTTTTTGATTAACGATTTCATGTATACTAGCCGTCGGTTATGTACTTGCCCATGGTTGTGATTCAATATTGCAATAAAGTTGATGTGAACGCGGAATTATCGTAAACTTGTCAGTCGAGTTAAAACCCCATGCGTGGAAGCCACTTCAGGTTCTGCCTCCTGCAAATGCTGCACACACAGACACGCACACACCAAACATACAAAATGGATGATACGGAATCGCAAGACAAGTAATTATCCACAGTATATATCTCTCGTAATATGCTGTATGTATGTTTATACGATGGTGTGGAACGAGGAAGTATATATAAAGTCAGTGCCAATAAAATATGGTTCAGTAACAGCTTTACATTTACCGAGTGTCACGCCACGAAGATCGAGTACATATTCCTCCATGTACCTGTCAGCAACTTCCACTTCGCACACTATATCGCATTATATACTTATCACCCTTTTAATGTAGTTCAATATCTACATTTGATATCAACCTCTCTATGTATAGCTGAAGGTATATATCTAATCAAGTATGGGCGCATTGTGGCGGGCTACCTTTCAATAACGTACAACTGTACAAGGGAATGGTCAATTGTTTTCAAAGTTCTATTACAATTTGTGTGTTGATGACAAAAAAAAAACGTGTTATATCATACCATCATCATGCGGAATAAAAACTTGAATCCGATATGTATAGAGCGGTACACGGGTGTCCATCGGTCATACGCAATTAATGTATCCTACATCTGTTCCCGCATCCTACGGGCTGGCGAATGATGGCGTGGACACCGGTGTTCACGGATCCATGGCCTGCTGCCGTAGGCGGTTGATATAAAACGACGGGGGCTCGAAGGGATGCAAGAACCATCAACGCACTCAATTTCCAACACTACGATCAATGTCTCGGTGTATATATTTGTATGTACTGTTACCTATACTCAAATATCATTCAGTTGGTAGTGGTGGATAGATCCCCTATATATATGTATATATATATATACATATATCGTAGTGCGAGGAAAATAGTTTGTCGATGAACTTTTGTGCAAGGGAACGAGTACGGGAGACAGAGGGAGAAAACGAAAGGGACGCACAGACCCATATGATATCGAGGGATAATGACGAGGGTGGTCGATATTGAATTGTGGACTGGCCAATCTGTCAGTGGACTCGCTGCTAGATTTCTCTGTCTAGTGAAAAATGCCAGATACCCGACTAACTAAATCAGTGATAGGACTAGCAATCGCCAACTAAAATGAAAATTGAAAACAGTTGAGGAACTCAATATGCATTTAAGTAAAGATTGTTAAAGGTAGCAAAGATAATTGGAAATGCACATTGCTTAAACTCGATGTCTCGGCTATATTTTGAAACGAATTCATACGGTATAAGGGAACAATTTAACAGGGGAATATTTGAATATATTCTGTATATAAGCAGAACGGGAAAAGGGGATTGAGGATGGATGCGGACCAGTTTGCAAAGTGCTCAAAAGAACCAGGTGTTGTGAATTTGGATACAACGCAATCCGACACTGTCCTTTCTATTACGCTTCTATCGATTTACCAATCTCTTTTATGTTACATTGCCTGTGAAATTTATAAATAACATTGAAGTGAAATACTAAAAACATTACGTTGTTTTATTATTCTTAAAACATTATCTACTGCCTGTATACCATCTTTACTTGGACTGTATAACAACAAAGAATTCTTGAATGACATAGTTATGTACCTCTGTCATCATCTAAAGCTTGGGTACTTGTACATGAAGAAGAAAACTTCTTTTATCTCACGCGTGTGTTGTTTATCCAGCAGATATAGACGCTTGAGTGGTTGGATGTGGCACAAATAAGAAAAGCCTTGTTGAAGTTGGTTGATACAATCACCACATAAAAATCGATTGCAAGCAACATTGCCATATATTGACACTCGTGTAATGTTGGCTTAGACGGTCATTGTCAGTCGCATACAATCGGGTGTAATAACGGCAATTAGTTTATGGTAATTCAACAGCATACGTGTACACTCAAGTGTATTATGGCAATAGAGAAACTAGATTTCAGTTAAAATGATGATGATATATATACTAAATTAATGAAATGCTCCGAGTTATATACACATAAAATCGACATTGACTTTCACAAATGAAACATGACAAGTGTCAATGGTCCGCCTGTGTTATTCCAACTGAAATACATACTCCAACGATACTCTTTGTTGTATTGCAGACGAGGACAAGTTTGAAATAAGTAAATGGGGGAGATTGAGAGAAACTGAAAATAAAGAACAGAAAACAGGAAGAGGGTGGTTGGAGGATCATCTTGCAAGAGTGGACGGCTGCCTCCGGCGAAAAAGTCGGTCTGTGATAAGTATACAGGGAAAAAGATGGAGAAAAAAAAAATGAAAATGAAAAAAAGAAGAAGAAGTGGAAGAAGAATGAGGTGAAGGGGTCGATGAGAAAGGAAGAATGAAAGGATAAAGAAGAAGAGGGAAGAATGGCGTGCACCCTCATTTATTTTCCGGAAGAGCCCTTCCTTCATGGTGTCCTGGTACATTTGTACATCCTGCTTAGAAACGAGATGAAATTGGTTCCCTTGACATTCCACTGGAGCTAATATATCGTGTATTGATTTATATACACAAGTACCAATTGAAAATAAAGAAAAATAAATGGTGAATTTTTCTTTGATGACTAATTATCGTGCAAATTGTAATTACATTTTTAACAACTTTAGCATTCCAATTATCATGACTTCCAATAACATTTTTATTCTCTCATTCTGTCGCTCAGTTTTTTTCTTCTACTTCTTATGTTTTTTTTTTTTTTCGCGAGTACAGTTCTCTTTTTTTTTTCTCACCCCTTTATATTTACGTTTCGTGATAGCTTATTTGATCATGACTGAAATACATTACGAGGGAATGAGAGGGAGGGAGAGAGAGAGAAAACGAGAGAACGGGATTCCACGCCCTCTTCCTTTAGATTTGTTTTTTTTTTCTACAATCCAAAGGACATTGTCCACATAAGGGAAATGGTGAAGAGTCATGAGTGTAAGAGCCGAGTAGGGGAATGTATATTGAAGAAAAGGTGCGTTAAAAACTTGATGGAATTTTCGTAGCGTTCAATTCTAATAAGGAAACATCATACACGCACATATAAACATCCAATGGATACAAAAGTTACGCGTACGAACGATCGTTGTATTAATTGTCTTTACCGGCGCCTAATTGAAGGCCAATTACGGTATATCGGGATTGGTCACGGTGGTGGTAGACTTTTTTGTCTTATATCGCTTGGCAAGACATCACTGTGAATAGCGAGCGTGCATCATCAGCGACAGTAGCAGTAGTAAAAGTGTATAATGGTCGTTAGCTTGAGACTTTGGCTCTCTCACGATCAGTTGGGTCGTGGCAAACTGACGATGGCAAGGAATTAGAGATGAAATAAGAACAATATGATACAAGGTAGGCATATAAAGAAATAGCCGAGAAGAATTTTGTAACGACCTGTACGGTCCATCGAAGTATAGTCGTATATCGATTGGTCGTGTCCAGACTCCAGAGACTAGGGTAGTTAGGGGTGAATTCTTTTTTTTTTTCTTCTCACTCACTTCCTCACAGGCACTTCTCCCCTCGAGCTCTTTATCCCTTATATATAGTATGACGAGTATATATATAGGCCGTATTTTTTTTCAAGAGACTCCCAAGTAAAATTGCAGAGGGGAAAAAAGAGGTTAAGCCTTCGAGAACTGTCTGGTAATTCTTCAGTCATGGTTGCAATAGATTTAACGTCAATCGTTTTATTTTCATTTTTCTTTGAAAATGCATGCCCTGATAGTTGTGGAAAGGAATAAATTATGGTAACAAATAGTGTAGGGTAATGAAAGCAAAAAATCAATAAATATATAAATAAAAGAAATGAAAAGACCGACGAATATATATATATATATGATAGCTGTATACAGTAATATTAGTGGAAAGAGTTTTATGGTTTCTTACTGGTATGATAATGATGCTGAATATCCACCAAACTACCGAGTTCCAACTCACGATTTTTTTTTTTTCAACCTGGGCGAATAAAAATATATGTTGTATTTGTACGTAGACAGTGAGAGAAATGAAGACAAGATGGAGTAAGAGGCGAAAATATATATGAATGTGAAGTAGTGACAGAGTAAGATACAATGGAGAGTTGGAGAGGCCTTAAGAAAACATGAAAATTCGCCACTGTAAAGTCTTCAGCGAATATAAAGAATGGTTATTTGAGCGAGGTATATAAAACATTGGGCAACAAAGAGAACGAGAAAATATATATATGAATGAGAATAACGAGAGCAAAAGTATAATATTGAAAGAGGCAGGTGCAACGCATGAGCGATTTTTAAACTTGAAATTGCCGTTTAGTTTATTCCCATTTTGACCAAAAGTCAACTCACCCATTCCAGTATTATTTTTCACTTCCTCTTTTTTCTTTTTATTCCTTTCAATTTTAATTCCTTCTCTATCAGCACATTATATTGCTTGACCTTCTCCTATACAATATACATATATTATTTCCAATTATACTTTATGACCTCATCGATTGCAAATAGTCAAAATCACTCGAGCATTTTTGCGAGTCGTTTGCACGCTCGATTTCACGTACCGCCAACATAATTTCCACATCCGGTCAATTCATTCTATGTCAAACGCGTACACACTTGTCACCAATCAACATCAAACCCATACTTACATACAATAAACAACATTGTGTATCACTTGTGAAAATGCAAATATCTATATTTCTCTCTGTATATTTTTGTCATATTGAAAAATTGTTTACAATTAATTGTCGCGTGATAAAACAAAAAATAATAATAATACAAATGATATGCAATACATCTTCCTTATATACATATTGAAATTCAATCTGTTGAAATAAATCAAAAGTGTGTTGGACTATCCAATACACGTTTAATACAGTAAAAAGTGATAAAATATGAATGTGGTAGAGTATATATAGGCGTGGCGACGCGTGACGGAATCATTAAATCATAATCAGACGGAGACGAAAAGACCATGGCAGTAGCACGAAACCCGCGGCGAACGGCTGTGCAATTAATAATTGCATTTTCCCCAACGTATTGCACACATCAGCTCTGTCTCCACACTCATACCCATCTGCGTTACACTCACGCACGCTTCCCAATGTATACATATATGCAAAGCATATATTATTCCATGTGCATATGATATAAAGTCGACTCTTATTCATTTTATTCCCTCCATTTTGATATATCATACGCGCTAACACCATTTACAACATTACATAGCTGCAGAATAATTCAACAAGCAATATTATATTACTCATGTTATCTCATTCGTGCAATACCAACTTATAAATTTATACGCATATAAATAAATACGCAAATATATGAGAACCCATGTATATAATTATATTGATAAATCAATTGATTTAATTATTTATATTATTAAATACTTGAATGGTGGAAAGAAAGAAGAAAACGAAAACGAAAATAATAATGAAAAGAAAATAAACTCGAACGATGTTATTTGATATTTTTGTTTTGAAGTTTAGTTAACGATAAACGTGATCGGGGCAAACAGAAACATCAGAGTAGTGAGAATGAAGGAGAGTTGGAGAGAAGGGAGAAAATGAGGATGAGTAAAGGAGGATACTCAGTGGACCAAGCGACTCGACAAACTGTATAGAGTCCCGCGGGATCGCCATCGAAGCTCTTGCCCTCTCTTTTATATATACAACACTTTTGGCTGACCAACCGTCCGACACGGCCGCTCCCTACTTCGATGCCGAATCCTTTTTGCAATTAGCAAAACCGGACGAACGGGTTTGCCTGGCTGGGGCATTCCACAAATTCTGTGGGCCCGCGCGCGAAATCGAGCAAATCGATATATATATATATATATATATGATGATTATGATGATGATGATGATGATGATGAGAGAAGAAGCATCAGAGATAGAATTAAAATGAGACAAAGGGAGAGAGAATGAAAAAATGAAAGAGTGAACAATGAAAATAGATAAAAATGAGATGAAATAGAAGAGAGGAGAAAAATAAAGAGAAAGAGATTTTGTAGATGAGGCAAAAGTGAAGATATAGATATGATGTGTAAAAGAGGACCTTGTCTAATTTTCATTCGCCATTAAAATTCGACACCACTCAATTTCAAATTAGTAAATTGTTGTAAGCAAAAAAAAAAAAATGAAAAATAATTAAACGAGATAACAGCAAAATTTATATCATCATTATAATTTAACAATCTTAACGTAAAATGATAGAACAAAAAATGAAAAAGCAAACAAATATGAGTTTAAATGAAAAAATTATTTGCATCATAAATCCCAGACGATTTTTCATGACAGCTATTAATTCAAAATGAACATATAATATTCATACTTGATATGTAACTTCATCCAATTTCATAGAGTAATTCCACTTACTTAACAGAATTCGCCGAATAATTAAACAGTGAATTTTTAGTCGAGTGACTGAAGGGAAGAAGTAAAGCGATGAAACCACGCGCGCGTACACTTACCCACACATATATAGGTACACACAGAAGCAAATAATGAGGTTCGTTAATTAGTTGACGACGCGGGGGGTCATCGTTGCCACCCTTCAAACCCATCACGGTAACTCTCCAATGCTATCAATTATTACTATAGAGCTGAGAGCAAAGCGGTTGGACGACAAGCGGCTTAGACATCATTGCCATCAGCCAATTGTAATTTGATACACATATACACAGCTATACATATATATATATATACAGCTATATATAGATTATGATATTTGAGCAGCTGCAATTGTCGGATTGAAAATTAATACACAATAATAATTCTTGATTATTTTAAAACAATTCACGCTTTAATTGAAATTGATATCTATATATTATGTAAATATACACACATAATAATTTATAGAAATAGATTACTATCATTTAGTGTTGAATTAATGAATAAAATTTATTCGCAAGTATAATGACTTACGTGCACATGTCAATGTATTAAATGAAACAAAAATAATAAATACAGCCCAATGGTTGTAGTTTTAAGTTTTGTTATTGGGGAATGAAAGATTTGGGATTATGAGACAAATTTCGGGGAAGGCTCGTGACCTCGGGCGGACCTTCATATACCGCTTAGCCGCTGCTGCTGCTGCTGTTGCTGTTGATGCTATATGGGGTCCCAGTCTAAACACATAACTCGAAACGCAATATGTATCGCGCTCTCTATACATACTCAACTATGGGGGGTCACTTTCAAACGCCAAATAATAAACTTTTATTTTCTCATTTGAAGTTTTGTGCAGCATCCATATATTCTTAGAAATATATTCAACAATATTATATCAGACATATATACAGCTGTATGACAATATTTTAATGTTAAAAGAATAAGATGTGAATACATTTTACAATATACTCTTGTGACATTTAATGTGTGTGGATGTCAATTGCCATTGTCAAGAATGAAACGAGAATAAGAAAAAATAGAGATGATATAGTGAACTGAGAAGACGAGGCCGAGGGTTAATTGGATCGGGAGATTTCAGGTCGCACAGAGGAGACAGTATATAATACAGGTCATCGTGACTATCTCGTGCAGCATGGTATGCGCCATTCTTTGTCTGGCCTAGAAGACCTCAACACACCAGGCCTTGCTTTTGCTACATATATATATATATATATATATATATCCGCAATGTGTGGGTTCAATGATGACGCGCATGCCTATCAGACTTCTTCATATTCCCTTCAATCCCTTTATCCTCAATCTCAATATATTTCTCAAATGAAAAGAATAAAAATACATTTTCAAATGTCTTCCATGACAATTGAAAATGGAAAAAAATTCCAACGTCAACATTCAATAAAGCAAATGTATGGAAAACTATTTATAAATCTAACGGAAGATTTTATACCGCCAATATAAATGGAGAGTTGTCAGATTGAGAAAGCGACATTCGAAAACAAATAATAATAATGAACAAAAAAATAAAAAATAAAAAAAGTAAGAATGACAATGAGATAAGTTGAGTGTCATGAGGACATATCCAGTATATGTGAATGCAATTGTATACCGCTGAGAGTCGACAATTACCTTGGTCTGTATATATATATATATATTTATAAACATATATAAATATGTATATATATACAAGGTGAAGTGAAGAGAGTTACGTTGTCGTTCGCGAAAGCATGTGTACCATGAGCCACAACATTCCAATGAGATTATGCAGCTGACTCGACTCTCGATGTTGGGGTTACATTGAGAATTACGATGTGCAGTAATATATGTACATGTCAGTTGTAGGATGCACTTGCGAAGAAAATGAAGAAACGACAAACAGCACCATGGTGCCATTCCTAACCCAGTTTATCACTACATTCAATTGTAATGATTTAAAATAACTTCCTGTAATTTGAATTGATATTTATATATTTTTCATTGTAATAATACAATAAATGAACATAAATAAATTGAATATGATTATTTTTTCATAATATTTTCAACAATTTCAATTATATTGCGATATAGAACAAAGATGCTCATTGAAATTTGTGTCATTATGGAAATTATTCGTTTTCGTCCAATGTCAATACTTAATATTCAATTTACAAATGTTTCTACAATATAATTATTTATACCGAATCTATTTGTCATGTAAATTCTGAAGAAGTAGAAAAAGAAAAAAAACACATAATAAAATAAAATAATAACAACAGAACTAAAATAAAGAAAATATATAATTACATCATCGTTGAAATTTCACGATAAAATTAGTATAATTATTTGGTAAATTTATAATTTAACATCACGAGTTCAATAATATATACATGTATATAAGCAAATCGTTGACGTACATATATTACCAATGTTTATTTTTTATGATGACTGTACTTTACGACACAGTCGTCACGTCTTTATGTGAAAGAAGTTGTGTTGCGAAAATGTGCAGTTGCAAAATGTACCGCGAACAGCCGAGACTAGGCCTAGGTTGGTGCTCGCTCTATACAATTTTCTTTCTATGTTTTTTTTTTATGTATATGTACATTATATATATATATATATATATATATATAGACGAATGTATTTATGTACTGGTAATGTACTGACCAAGTAGTGTTTCCTTGCGCGAGGCCACCATCACCTTCACCATTGCACATCGTGTCGACTTTTGTTGCGCCATTATATATTTATTTATCCTTGCTCTCGCTCATACGCAAATACCAATCTTTGTTTTTCAAGTATAATAAAAAAAAAAAAAATTATATCAACCTAATAAAAATTTAAATATCCTATTACTAAATAATTTCTCAATTGTACTCATGACAGCATATAACTGACAAAAAAAAAAAAAATAAAAAATTTTAAATGTTAAAAATATGTATAAACAGTGAAATATATAAATGTGCAATTGTTATTTAACGAGATAAATAGATAAACACACAGTTCACCACTGTTTGACACGTGGAGGGAGCATTTTTTGCACTGTTAACACAATACACAGCTCGACACGACTCGACAGAAATCTGAGAATATCCTTCTCGTAAATGTATATCCACCGCACAGAAGCAGTCGAGTGTACAGTTAACAAGGATAAAGATGGGTTGTACAGCAAAGAACAAGAAGAGCAAAGAAAGACGGGGAGAGAACGTGAGTGAGAGAGAGAGAGAGAGAGAGAGAGATAGAGGGAGAAAGGAAAGCCGAAGAAAATGAATATAGGCAAGAGATAAAGATCATTTGTTAGGTGAAGCGAATGTACACTGCAATAGTCCAATCGCCATCAGGCAAAACACCATGATTTCAAGTGTATATATATATATATATGAATACAAAGAAACTTAAAATATATATACTTGTATATAAAATATCTTTACTTTGAATACGAAATATTTTGCAATGGTATTTCTTCTTTTTTTTCTTTCACTCTACAGTGTCCTATGTAGACTGTTAATTCTAGTGTGACAGAGAGTACCTGCGGTTTCACTGTCTCGTCTATTATAAATACAATACCACCATCTTGTGCTACTGAGATAGGGATGTTGCAAAATAAGCTGCTAATGAGATCAAGTCCGCGCGCAAAACACCAACCAGCTCAATATTCTCAAGAGTTCTTATGCCAGCGCACAAGAAATAGTTTATCCGCATCTGCATTTATATATATATGAATGTATAATCTTAATAGCGGAATGCTTTCATCAAAAACATAAAGAAGAAATAGAAACGAATTGGAATAAAATTAAATTCTCACATCGATAAAATCACGTGATCAAGTGAATAAGTATTATCGTAATAAAAAAATATATTATGATAACTCTTGAAATGTTTTTATTGAGTAAAAGAAAAATACATGTTTTCCTGTCTATTCCCAATATGTTGACAGCGATAATAAAAATTATTATTGCTGATATAGGTATATACATTGCGCAATTTAATTTTTTTGCATTATTTATTTATCAACAATGGGATCGTGATAATATCGAAATTTTTCCAATACACGCTATTACGTGTGTGTACATTTATAAATATAAATTTCTTGACTGTTGTATATATTATAGGTAAGGTACACTATCGATTTGGATCGACAGCTGCGATCAAAGTAAAAGAGTACACAGGCTCCATCGATCTATCGTGTGATGTCGAAGCAGCAAAAGCGACGCGACGTTTTTACCTTCCCAGTTCGAATATATATATATATATATAGAATATACCGATCCACTCACGTTGCAGCTGCGTACAGCTGATGCGATTATCCCTCTATATAGCTAATATATATATATATATATATGTATGTGTATGTCCGTATACAATATATTTTACATGTGCGTGCGCCCTTTTCCAATTACATACCGCATCTCAGTATATGAAAAATGAATGCAAATACTTGGCATTAATATCACCAACCAAGACATTTACTAATTATCACATTATACAATCGGCGAATCTTTGTTATTATCCCCCTTTTTATTATTTGACATCATTTTTATTCCATCATCCTCACCATAATTCAATGAATTCCCACCCCATTTTACTTAACGCCACAATATAATTTTACATTTAATCACGTAAAATTTTAATATTAAAATTAACGTTAATTTTTATCCAATGCTACATCTCAATATAAAATTGCAAATATATTGCTTTGATTTCAATATTAAAATCGCTCGGAACCAGATGCAACAATTGACCACTATATCATTATTATTATTCAATCATCATCATAATCGTATATTTGAAAACACGTTTTTGCATATATCATCAGCACGTGCGCCAATTTACATATTTAATAATTGTCACTATTGAAGCATGACGAGAGAGCATGAAAAAAATAAGTGAATAATAAAAAATAAAAAATAAAAAATAAAAAAATGACGAAAGGAACGTAACAAAAATGACAACATGCAGAACTTGTTGCTGTGATTTAGTCAGATTCATCCGAGACACGTTTTACAAGTTTTCCCAGCATTCTCCCACTGTAATTAATAATAATCGGAATTTTATCTAGTCATGATAATATGCTTTCGGGATAGAACAGTGCATGAGGTATTCGTCTAACTAGACACGTAAAATCTACCATACCGTATTGATCCAACTGGCTTGGTATATATATATATATATATATATATATTCATGTATGTATATGTATGTTTATATAGACGTATACACACTGGGGCATTGCATTTGAGCTGACACGTTTTCGCGGCGTCGGTCCGTATACACCGGAAATTGACAAATCGCCGGCAGACCCGACTGTATATAATAACTGCCCCTATTTCCACTTTTCTCATTCTCTCCATTTGACTCTTTCTCGTTTATGAAAATATTCTTTTTTCCCCTCTTTTTCACATTTATATCATCACCTCTTTCATATTATGCCCACCGCATTTTTTCTCCCTGGATGTCATTTATATCTGACGATTCATCGTCGTCGTCGTCGTTGCTCAGCTGTGAAAAAATTATTTCACTATTGCGGAAGCAGAGAGAAGAAAAAACGATAAAAATTGAAATTATTAATAAATCAAAGAAATAAATGGCGCAATTGAAATGTCAATTAACCAATAATTGAAATGAATGAATATACGTGTATTTATATTCCTCTTAAGCTTTTGGGTGAAATTACATTCTCAATATATGAGTAAGTGATTTTTTTTTTCCTTTGTGCAATAATCCACCTCCTTATATATGACATCAGTGATCTAACTGTATTTATATAGTTATATTTTATTCGTAAATGTATATATATATATATATATATCTATCCAAGTGAAGTTGCTTTCTAAAGTGTTGTTGCATTGCAACATCGACTGCCCGTCGCCATTCAACCATACATATATACATATACGTACGACTAGACGTGTATATATATTTATATACATATATATATAAACAAGAGATACACATAGACACGCATGCATATTTGACATGGGAAAGAACTCCCTTCCTTTCTCTTATAAGTATACAAACATGAATATATTTTTTATGCATCCACCCCTGCATCAATTGAATCCCGCCCGCACTTCCGCCTCCACATCTATGTTTGCAATATATATATATATATATATACACATATATAAATGTAAATGAGCATTATATACAATTGGCCAGCCATCGCAGTCGAGTTCCATCAATATGTGCGTGGTATTGCACCTTTGTATTTCACTTTTACACCACACTATTATACCATAGAGAATCTGGTGCCATATTGTCTGCCAGTTTTATTTATTTCTTTCTTTTCTTATCGTCTATGTTTATAGTTAAAGCCAACCCACATTTTTTTTTTCCTTTACCAATGGTTACTGTGTCCCAGTGTTTGTCGTTAAATATACAGATATGTTGTATAATATTGAATATACACTGAAAAATTACGCATAATTATCTTTTTACTGTTATCTATTATCTACTGTGTCTCATTCAAGAAATGCAAATTTTCATTCAAGTAGTTTATGTATATGGTGAGTAGTATAAAACCGTGTCTTATTATCTTTATTTTAAATGCCTGACAAATGTCCATTATTCATAGTTTATTTTTCTTTTTTATTTTATTTATTATTAATTATTACTATAAGAAATAATAATTACAAGCGTTGAATTTGTGGATGTGAAGATACAAGAGTGATGAAAATGATTTATGCGATGTGATTTTGATACAATCTCAATTGCACAATTGAAATATTATTTTATTTTATATTATTAATCGATGTGTGTGTATGCGAAATAAATGTGAAAGTGACGATTGACAAGTATATAAATATACGCACGACAATAACACAGCCAATATATACCAACAACCTTTGGCCACCTCTTTACTTTCATGGACAAGATATTCACCACCACCGTCTCCACCACCACCACCACCTTCTTTTCATTCCACACTCGTCTTGTTAACTCTTGAATCATTTCATTCACGAATTTCTTTTTCACGGCCACGGTCACGCCAACGACTTTGCCATTGTATCAATATTATTTATCGCTTATAAGTACAAAGTATTTCCATAATTACATTTTCATCCTCCAGTGTGTACAAACATATACACATGGCAGTTTATTGAAGTAACAAATAAAAATGAATAGAAAGTTTATAGACTGCTGATGCCTCGATCAATTGAATTATATATTATTGCGCCATATAATCATACCGGAAATAACGAAATATATTTATATCGTGCAAAAACGATGAAAAAAAAAAAAAACCAATTCTTTCTGACTTCCGTTCATTACCGCGCATGATGTGTGCAATTGTCTTCATTATACTCAACGGAAATTAATAAATATATTTTTGTGCTCATGGATGCAAATCGCAATGATCAAATCTCATTGATAAACAATAAATAATACGGAAATATATATTTCAGTATATTCTCCGTAGGCTCTAAGTGCTTTTCGTCGTTGGTAAGAAGAAAAAAAAATAAAAAAAAAACAAACATAATAAAACGAGTGTGCCCAGGATAAGTGGAGTGAGACAAAAAAAAATGGAGAGGAGACAGAGAGAATGAGAAAAGAAACGAAGAAGAGGAAATTTAACGGTGGTCGTTTCCACGACTCCCGACGCCCTCTCGAAAACTCGAACATTGGCTCTTCGCGTCAGACATACCAGTATCGAGCCCTGCCTCTACACTGTCCATCTCTCTTTCTCGTCCGCCTTCATTGTCCACCCCGCGTCCCTACCAACTCAACCACCCTCTATATTTATCTTTGTCTCTCTCATCCTCCCTTAATGGCTATAGTACTGGCGCATATTCCCAATGGGCGCGAGCGCGGATGTGCGACGGGGAGGAGCGAGAAAGTGTAAGCATCGAAGCGCAAGCGTGTGCGCGAGTGTGTGTATGTGTGTGTAGGTGTACACGCGACAAGGCAACTGCACGCATCCGTGTACCATCCGTCGCATAAAACTACGCGGTGCAACGACCTCGCACCGCTGATCCGTCATGAAACATTTAACCATCCAACATTTGTCCATCTTTTTATCACCCATCTTATATATATTATGTATTTAAATGAGTATGACATGTATCATTAAAATATTAAGTGAAAATGATCATAATGTGAGTTTGTTGACTGATGAATAAAGCAATATTGTTGACGCTGAGAACTTGGAACACGTGCGAACAAAATTCAAATATATATTCATAGGAAAATATAAAATAATATTAGTGGATATGTATATAAATAGATGTAAAGAATTTTTGATTGAATTGAATGTACTGGGTGGTATTTTTATCTCACTCTCACCTGTCAGAGCTTTCGGAGCTGTCGTATCGATCGGCGCATCGCTTCTTGCCGCAGGGTCCGACTAGGGTGTCTTCCGCCATCCTGATCTGTCCCTTGAAGGGACTACTGAGCCTGGCAACAACGTCGCCACCTTGCTGCTTATTCTGGTGTATCTCGTTCATGGCCTCTGGTATCGCGGATACTGCAACAGCCGCCGCTGCCGCATCAACCACCACTAAATTTCCCATTGTATTTGTCATTGTCGATGTGGATATTGTTACACCCTTACTCATAATATCATTGTCAATAATTTCACTATTATTCGACCCACCGTCGTATTCCATCAACATCACCATTTCATCATTGCCATTTTCCATTTTCACACATCTATCCAACACAATATTTCGCGTACATCCAATATTATTCATCAATTTATCATCTTCACAATCGAATGACGATATTGATGATGATGATGATGATGGTGACGATGGTGTAACAATTGGCAGCAATGTGTTTGCTTTGATATTAACACCACTCACATTTGTCGTTAAAACAACATTTTTCAAAATATCCAGTTCATTATCACAAATAATAACACTGTGATCCTCCTCATCGTCATCCTCATCGTCGTCTTCGTCTTCCTCATCATCAACCAACTCACAATCGCCGTCGCAATCGTCACTCGTTTCTCCAACACACCTTGCTATTTCACTTGTAATATTATTACTATTACTACCACTACTATTATTATTATTATTATTATTATTAATATTATTATTATTATTGATATTATCATTATTACGATATTCACTAGGACTAATAACACTGTTATTTGATCGTTGTGTGATATCGTATAAATGCTTTTGATCATTGTTACGATGAATAACGGGCGACGTCGAATGATGTTCCACCACGCGGTTTTTGTGTCGTTCACGCGGCACGCGACTATCGTCACACAGGTCGGTGGCCGCGGCTTCCTCCGCGGACCGCCCGTCTGCCATTTTGATCAGGCCCTAAATAACCACGGCACACAATTTTACCTTTTTCCTTTTTTTTTTTTTTTATTTTTCCTATTACACCACAATTCACCCTTTCTCTATATTAAATCATTCATTTATTATTATTATTATTCAATAATAAAATTCACTTTAATAATTGATAAAATGTTAATTGGTAAATTGTTGTATATTATTATTCGTTTATCTCTCTCACTCTCACTTACGCGCACGCACGCACGCACACACACTCTCTCTCTCGCTCTCTCTCTCTTTTCTGTATCTCGTTTTTTTTTTTTCTTTTCCTTTTTGTTTTTTCGCCGTGGCGACACAGCACTGTGGTGTACACACCGGGGGCCGCGCCACTAGCACACTCGATGTGTTTCCTCGCGACGACGCGCTCTGTGCCCCTAGTGTCTCCACCACCTCACACAACAGCTCCTTCACCCAATCGCACACACATACACACACATATTTATATAAACACTGTATATCGTTCTCACTTGCGCTTACTCTTATTCGCTCCCACTCCGGTGTCTTCCTTCGCTTTTATTCCGTCACGTTTCCGCGCTCACTCTACTACTTCGTACTCCATTTCGTTCTAACTTTTCCATTGGCTTCCTATACTATCTCTCTTGCTTATACGCATATATGTATATATGTACATGCACACACTCACTCACACTCATGCACACACTATTCACTTGTGCTCACTCGCCGAGACACGGCACGGCTGCTCCCACCACGAAAGCCTGCGCGCGACTCACGAGTTACGGCTGCGCCACTGGCGCATTCTCTCGCATTTCCATACACTACCGACTGCGTGCGATCATTCACGACTGCGCCACGAACAATACCTTAAGCCCAATATACAATTGAATTGTGTTTGGGGTTGGTTGATTGTGCGATGATGCTATTGGCTAGTGCGTGATTTGGTGTAGCCAATTGGATGAGTTGAAATATTGTGATGGTAGTTCGATAAAAATTTCGGCGGATGCACAATCTGCCATCTACGGTAATAATTTGGCGAGTTGTGTGGTAAAGAAGAGATCAATGATGGAGTGTGAATCATTTTTTTTATGTTACAATTTTAAAAGTACGATAAATTGAGTTTTCTCAAAATTATTCGCTTTATATGAATTGCCGAAATTTTTTTATTTATATTTACAGAAATTGAACCAACTCTGATGATCATATAGATTTCTGTCAGGGATATCTCAATATTATCGGCGGGTTGTTTGCCTGATCGACTGAGTATATGTACCGACACGAATTTCAAATGAAATCTGCAATATCATTTGTACTGGATAAATATTAAAATTGCATATTTCTGGATAGTACAATCTCCCTTTTTCCATTTTTCATTTTTTCTTTTGTATTGATATAAATCATCCGTGACTATTAGACTACACAAACAATATCAGTCCCCATAATCATTTCACAAATACCAATAATAATAATCTCCAATATTGAGTAACGAATATCTCAAATATAAATAAAAAAAAAATAAATAAAAATACAATTAAAAGTACAATTAAATGACTAAATAAAAAAAAAATTATATGGCATTATAATTATGTTGAATAGCAAAAAGGGTGCGCAAAGGCCATTTGACAATAAGGTGACTGACCCATCATTTGCTGTTACCGTAGCGACGCACCTGTGACGTCACGGGACAAACTCGGGTTTATGGATGACCTAGATTCTAAGAATAGAAAGCGACCTACCCTCCTTCAAACCATGGCAGTCGCTTGGGTCGACTAAACTCACTCCTTCTCTACTCTATCACCGTGCAAATGCCCCCTCTCCCCCTGTGTTGCTGTGTTACCACCACTGGTGTTCGCCATCGCTTCCCTATTCATATCCACATAATACAACAGTATATCTATATACATGTACTAAAGCATATTTGGGCTTTAAAGATAGCCAATGGTAAACACACATAAAACATCTCGCAGTGTTTACAAAAAATCCACCGATAAAATAATATAAATAAATACTGGTGCCAAGAAAAAAAATTCTCTTCTTCAATCACCCACAAAATTTTCATTCAATTCAATAATATATGTTTCATTGTCAGATAAAAAAAATTGCTAGATATTAATTTTATCAGTTCAATCATGCTTTATAATATTAATAAAATTGGAAGCATATATTAAATTGATCAATTAATATATATATATATATATATATATATATGTGATAATAGAAGCAATGAAATCCTTTGTTTTAGAAATCACCATGACATAATCGATCAGTGGTTCGTGAGTAAACCGGTCAGTAGAAACAAGCGGGGGTGCTATGACCTCACGACCTACTTTACTATACCTTGATGACGTCATGCCCCAACGTCATTGCCCGGGCAAATCTGGGTCGAATAAACCCCAGGCTTCACAACGGGAGACGGGGTGAGTTTATTGATAAAATATAAACGCTAAATACTGTCATATATACATATTCATACCAGTATTCATACATATGTTCATTAACAAAGATAAATTTGTGTCCATGGTAAATAATTTTCATTGTTGCTTTTCATCAACAATGGGAATTTTATTAAATAACCAGTGTCTGTTTTTATCATCAACTCAAACTCAAACAGTCTAATGACAAACCCTGCAATAAAATTTAACAATAATTACACACACACACACACACATATATATATATATATCCAAAATTTCGTTGTATAAAAATTATTTTTAATATGAAATAATTTATTGTTGATCATTAATAAATATATTATTTGTTTTATGTTATAGACGATACGGTGAATTGGATGAAATGTTCCATGAAACGCAACGAAAAAACTGAACAATGTAAATAGTATGGATGAGACGTAACTGTTATAGAAAGAGGCCAAGGAAAATGTGGTAAAAGAGTTTCGATGAAAGGTTTTCGGGCGTCGGATGAAAGTCGAACAGTTAACAGATCTCATGAATGGCCGCATAATGTGAATGAAGCTCCAGTGACCTAGTTTTGCAAGCACCCCTTCGATACAGTCACTCTTCCTCTCTCTCTGTCATTCTCTTGCCCTCTCCTATCCACCACCTCATACGCTCTGTATATTTCCCTTCATCTTTTTGCTAACTGCATCCCTGTGCCCTGACCATCCTCAGATACCGCTCGAACTCTGATGCGGGTATATTACGTCAGTGACATGTTATCGACTCTGCATCATAAACCATTTCCATTCTGCAACTGCTATATCTATATCAATCTACAGCATCCACCTATATAATACAACATCTTCGAAGAATTCAAAGGATTTATTGCAGTTTAAAAGTATATTCCACCATACAAATAATGTTCTTTAAATAATTCACGAGTGTTATATTTCACAATAATCCCCACGGATTTCGTTGTTTCAATTATTAACCTAATCACAAGTGTACGTATATTAATTAACAAATAAATATTATCAAAAAAAAAAAAAAAGAAATGTCATAATGTAATAACATAATTATCCACTGTCGTAGAGCTTATATAATAATTGTATGAATATGAAAATTGGAAGATGAAACATTGGAAAAAAAAAAAAAAATTGAACTGGAAAAAGGAAGAACATGAATACAATCACAATCATGGAGTTTCGCAGATGCAAAGCAATTAAATAAAATTAGGTAGTGGCGACCCACTTTTGAAAATTCACCCTCGACCTATCCAACATCATATATATATATATATATATATATGTGTATAGCCTACCACATCGACAACCAACCTCTCTCTCAATCGCTTTGGCAATTCGAACGCGGTCCGCGTGTGCTTGGTTGGGGCACGAATGACGTCATAGAATACTGGGCATCGAACTCCCTGTTGTGAGGTGCATCGACCTAAAACCCCAGTTGCCTGCCTAGGCATCCCAGCCTCACATCACATTCTCTCTCGCCCTCTCTCCCTTTCTCCCTCTCTTCTGTTCAATGTTCCCGAGTCCCGTTTGAGGATCTGTGACGAGGACACCGGGCTATCGAATGCAGGGGAGGATAACTAGGGGACAACATATATATATATATATTCATATGCATAGCAGGAAAGACGTGATAGAAAAATAGCGGGGCGAAAGATTTCCTTCTTGATGTTGTAAATAAAAATATATGCGAATGACGATGGTGGCGCTCGCAGTGAGATTGTGATAGGGAGAAAAGACGCTGAGTTGACGGTCGAAAGTAAATAAAGTCGTGCAAGGTGTTGGAGACGGTTGGCGTAAGGAAAAGTGGGGGTGAATGAGGTTGAAATATTTCACACTATATTTATATTGTTTGTGCAATATTTTTGGAATCGTTGAATTAATCCAATGAGTTAGTTACGTACGACGAATAATATTAATATATTCCATGATCCAATTATATATTTTTGTTTTTCATTTTTCTTTATTTATAGTGGGGGAATTAGGAAGAAGTAATTGAAAAATAATTGAAAATATTTATTTTTCAATTTTTTTTTTAACAGTTGATATTTATTAATACAAAATATTTTAAATATTCATCATTACTATCAAATATTTTACAGCTATTCCGCAAATAGTATAGAATAAGCAGGTTTAAGGTCGTGATATTGAACAATCGATTACTTAATTACTGACTTTGTATTTATATGACCTCTACGTCTTTACACAATTATCAAGAATCAATTTATCATTATTATAATAGTTGTACTATTAATTGTCATTAATTAATAGCAATTAATGAGTAATTCATCGATTTAATGAATCATTAAATTTTTTATTTGTTATATAATAGCATGTGACATCAACCCAGTCAAATCCACCCCGATTTATTATAAAATAGATTCAACGAATTATCTTCATGATAATTGCTATTGAATTCCACCATTTATATAAATAATTCCAATCAATCATATTCATTACAATTTATAATCGAATAAAGTAGTGATATAAAAATTGATAAATACATTTTCAGGACGAATCCAAACATTTCTATAAAATAAATAAAAGTAGTAATTGGTAAAACAATAACGTACACCTTCTCTTTTATAATTCAGATTTTTTAAACATCCGCAATATATATATATATATATATATATATATATATATATATA
>CAJUYH010001135.1:52398-73961 GCA_910591685.1 Galerucella tenella
ATATATATATATATATATATATATATATATATATATATAAAAGCATGAAGCTTAGAGAGTCAGGACCAAGTGCGCGGGGTCCACGTGGTGTGGCGCGCGCGGGACAATCAATGCAGTGACGTCATATGGCGATGGACCAATCGGTGGTTGGCTCCATTCAACCCGCCAACCTCGGACTCCTCTCTTCACAGTGGTAACATACCGAGTTGAGACAGACTTTGTTCGACTGCAGTTCCGCCTCGACTACTGAATCGCGCGGTCGACGGTCCAAAATGCAACTGCAAACTCTCATTATTATTTCGCGATTGCAATTATTCAATTGTTTATCACACAATTTTTTAATTCAATTTCAGACGAAAATCCATCGTAGTAAAGTGTTAAATTTATCATTGAGTTTCAGTATAAAATAGTATAATAATAAATGCACTCGCTATGTCAATAAATAATACCTGATTTTATTTATTGTTGAGCGATTAATTTTATGTATGTACAGTAATTATTGATATAATGTGAAGGATTGCTCTTATTGAAGTGCAATTTTGCAATACCATCACTGTTCAATATTGTAATACCACCACTTTATTTTCCTCGTGTTAGAAAATTATCTCAAGATTTATTTTTACTTTTTTTCTTTTCAATACATTGTTATCATAATTAAATAATAATTTATTTGAAGGAAAATAATTTAATTATTGAATCCTACTATTAATTGTATTATTTAATATGTTGGCGAATTGTGATATTAAATTGTTTATCAAGTCCTGTATATATGCGTTTTCCTGTGTAAGGTGAGTAAATAATTATTGAGAGAAACCAATTTTTTCTATCAATTGCATATTTTATCTCTGTTTCATAATTAAAATTAGTGCTTATTAAATTATTTTGTATGTATAGTATAAATTTACTTTTACATTTGCTTCAATTTATTGTACTTTAGTGTTTAATGTTCTTGATATTAAGGGTATTGGTCATTAAAATACGACAAATATCTGTCATGTAGATTTATAAAAATAATTTGTATATCGATGTTCAATATAAAATTGACACTTGCTATTGAAAATAAAACTGATTTGTCTATTCATTAGTATACACAGACCACGTGCTTCTTGCTTTAGCCCAAAACACACACCCACGTCCATATTCAACCAGCGCAATATATTCAGATCTCGACCGATGAGAATTTACCGACGTTTAAAAAAATTTATGCAACTTGAATACCAATAATTCTTAATGGTCATGAAAATTTCGTTTTGAAAAATAAATCGAATTTCATTCAATTTATTCTGCAATTTGTAAACGATTAATAGTGTGAATAATAATAAAATTCAATTCATTTACATGTAATTACTATTGCATATAAAATAGTGCTTGAAATGACAGTAGTATCGTGATTATTTAGGTAAAAGTGGAATTTTATGGTGGTCATTTATTTATTTTAATTGGGTGAAAATATGGCGGAAATCCTTTCACGACCTCACAGCACCGTTTAATGTTCCCCTTATATCTCTGTAAAATGCACGTGATATCGGGGGAGGTAGTGACGTCAGCCAGATGCGAACACACGATTGGGCAATTGAGTATTTGTCGCTCTGACGTCACGATCGTTTTAGTTTCTCATTCTCCCTCAAACCTCATTTTATCGTGCTGTTTTATTTTTCACGCACATTTTTCTCACACATATGCACATATACACTGCAAATTTGTATCCATTATCCTAACTCATTGCGAGTGCATCGGCGTTCAATGCTCCAATTTTCCAAGGCTGTGCATTTATTCCCCATAGACTAATTTCCATTCGGTATAATAATCTATTCCATTCTTTATTTTTTTTTTTTTTTCATCGCCAATTCACCACCGAAAATAAAACAAAATTAGTTTCCATTAATTTACATATTTCATAAAGTAGAGAACGAAATTTTTTTTAATTATTAGAAATTACCTTGAGGCATTTGTAATTTGTTACCATGTGAAATTTGAAAAGAAAAAGAATGACTTTATTTTTATTCATTGAATTATTCGAATAATACAAAGTGGTAATGAAAAAAAAAAAAAAAAAAAAAAAGTAGTAAGAGAATTTTTATCTTATTTGTGTGTAAATAAATGCAATCGAACGATTGAATAGAATTATGACGAATTCCCACGATAGCATTCTCACCCCTTTCACATTTTCAATATGAGAAATGACGCGTTGCCGATCCATAAATAAAGTCTCATTGAGAAGAACCACCAATGGAAAATAGAGAGCGCAACATGACCCGGTGACCTGCATTCACGTCATTCACAATCCATACCAGCCACCATCGTCTCCTCCACCCGCGCAACTCATTGTGTACGAAAAAAAAAAAAAAAAATTATACATTCAAGAATTTAATTAGTAACTACACAAACAATTAAATCACCAATGTCACAATTAATAAATGACAATTTCACCTACGTAATAATACAATGGTCCAGTGGTTGCACTTTAATTGGAATTTTAATTCGTTATTGAATCGCAGTTAAAAATAAAAACATATTAGAAATAAATATGCAACGGATTTTGTGGATGTTCTTTATTGTCACATGAATTGATAAAGGATCAATCGATGATGGTGAAACTAAAGGAGATTGATTTGGTTGATGATGGTGAAATGCGGATGATAGCCATGGTGGTGGTGTACCGTCGTTACCAGGCAACACCAACCTGGGTCAATGGGGAACATGCGCTCATGAAGAGAAACTGGGTCGACCTTCTAGATTACGTTATCCCAAACGTTGTCCCTTTCCCTTCAGTAAATTTACTCTATATGTGTGTGTGTGTGTGTGTGTGTGTGTGAATTTGTGTTATTTATGTATATTATATCTGACACATGTTCATTTGATGACATTGTTTGAATATCATTAAACATTATTGCTATACAACCAAATTGATACTAATTACATGCATTGACAGAAAAATAATTTATCATCAATTGAATCAATGATTTTTATTATTTATATATTGGCACAGTCACACAACAGTGCGGAATGTAAAAGAATACTGGCAAAAGCTCAATATGCCAAATAACGTGGCCTTGGCACATCATCATCTTCATATTTTTCACCCAGCGACCTCAATATCTATTTTTAGAATTGGATATCAACTTTTCTTTTTTTTTAAGACAATTTTTATAAATTCATTCTACATATTTATATTTATAAACATATGGAAGTATACAACAATTGAATTTTCATATATGCAGAATAATTTTTCACATTAAGAAAATTGTCATTTCGATCATTCATATAATGAAAGAAAAAAAAATATATTCATATATATATATATAATTTATCTGTTTGTTTATTAATTACTTTTGCTTTCAATGATGGAACTGTGTATTAATGTGACAATTGAAAAAAAAAAAAAAAAGAAACATGCAAACAATAAGTGATATAAATTGAATGCGAAGGAAGTCGTTAACCTCCTCGTCAGCCTCCAATCACAAGTGGTGGGATGCTGGAGTTCACTGGCCTGGCGCAAGCGCACTGTCTTCTGACGTCACTGGAAACTTGGCGTCATCAAACCACCCTCTCCTCTATTCACCTCATTATTTACCATTTTCATTTATATCTCTCAATCAAACCAACAGCTATCAAGTAATATTGATATTTTAAATAGGTAAAAAAACAAATTCCCCAATAACAAATATAAATATTAAATATTTTTCTATTTCTATTTCATTCATAATATTATTCTATTCCACTTTATAAACTTTAATTCATCATAATGAAATAATGCAACGAATTTATCCTTGAATAATTCCAAGTTAACAGTCGATAACTGCAGTATGAATATACTTGGAGGCCGGTAAAGATACACAAGGTAATATAGTGTTGAGAATGCACAGTGGAGGGTAACATTATCTAGCATTACACCAAGGTAATGGTGACATGCACCTTGTGCTTGGCAAGGTAATGTATTGTACAACAGAATGCGATGGCAAATGCATTATTGAACAGAAGCCCCGGACTTTATAACAAAATAATAAAAAAAATAAATAAAAAACACTTATCTCCTCAATGTTTCAGCCGCCACATTCATTATCCAAACGTTTTTTTTGTTTTATTCGTACATGAATATCCCCTTCACGTCTATGCACCCTTAAAATTTTTATTGAATATCTTGGGGATTCACTTCACTATACTTCACTTCGCATGCTCTATACACAGACGTCATATGCAACAACCATTTTCTTATGCATGACCTGTAATATTTTATTCTATTCTATCATTTTTTTTTTTTTTTCGTATGCTCATTTTACCATTCATCTTATAAAACTTTTATAAAAAATTTATTGTAAAATATCCAACTTCATAACAAACTTTGTCCGTACATAATTAATTAATTCATCCCTATAATATATTGATAATAATAATAGTAGTAATGATGAGTTAGAAGTGAGGTAGACTTTACACATTGGATATTGAGGAGAGTGCGCAAAATCAAATTAATTGAAGAATGTTAATTGAATATAATTAGATAAATAAATAATGAATGTGACAAAATCACAATAATGATATAGAATTCTGCTACGCCAATGAGATATACATGGCTTCCTTTTGAGGGGTGGACAGTTGGGATTAATCAATTTTACTCTTCGAAGATTTAAATGGCTTCCCATGCAACTCTATACAACGTGTTATTTTGTCTGTATAGCGTTTTTAAACCTTCTACGAGTAAAATATATTTATGTTCCACTTTACAAAAAATAGTAACAATAATAAATAAAAAGGATAGAAAAAAGAAATAAAATAGACATTAACGTAAAGTATTTCATTTAACTATTCTCATTGCTCGCTATCATATGAATCAATTCGTATATAAAAATATGTTAAATATTTATTGTTGACATAATTTTATTATTAGTTTGCATATTTTTTGTTTCGACTACAAATGAATACTGACAAATTCTTACAGATAGATAAATTCGTCGAAAGGAAAAATGGATCCGCCTGTAAACTAATATCAAAGATAAATAAGTTGAAGAGGAAAATAAGGAGGAGAAGGAGAAGCCGCACTTGAAATTTCACCAACAGCCAATACAAAGAATAATATAATAGGCAAGCCGTCTTATGTTTCTGTCTTATTTCATTGTACAATTGCGATATGAAATATGACATAAACTTAAGGTGGTTCCCTATATAATCATCATAAATCATCATAATATTATCAAACAAAACAGAGGTATACTAAATATTATTAAATATTATTGTAGCATCAATTGTATAATTGAATTTATAAAATTAATTATTTATAAAAATAATTTCATTATGGAAATCTTTAAAAACAATGAATTGAAAATAGACTACTGTGAATTCAGTAGTAAAAGATTAAGTTGTGTCAGGCACAAGTTATAGCATTGCAAGTGTATATAAGCAAAGAAACGATAGAGACGGGGAGAGGGAGAGAGAGGGGGAGAGAGAGAGAGAGTGTGTGTGTGTGAGTGAGAGAATGACGAAGCCGATGTAGGGAGGTTCCTAAGCCGAATCCTAAAAAGTGTTGTAGAGCTTACTCGGCTAACATTACCCCGGTCGTGGTGGAAGAAAACACGCAGGATCTATAAGGGACGGATATACCACATCATTCCCCTCTTCCTCCATATTCTTCCGCTTCTTATTCCTGTTATTATTCTTGGTATATAGTGTTTGCATTCCAACCTTATTAGATTCAACTTACACACGCACAAAAGAGTATTATTTCCACCGCAAGTCACGGTACTATCCACGATGGCACATTCAATGACCCCGAGTTTTTTTTTTATTGATATCTATAAAGACATTGATGCCATACATCTATTTATTAATGACTGGAAAATAATTGGGTCTTGTCCAGTGTTCAGCTTCATTGGCCTTTCAGAAAAAAAAAGCATAAGGATTCAAATAATGTTATCGTATTGTGTTAATTTTAAGAATTTGAATAAACATTGATTAATGTAATTTTTTGATTGATAGATAATTTTGTTGTCGGTATATTATAAAAATTTTTAATTCATGTCAAGGATATTTTCGATTGGATTCCATTATACATAACGGTTGTACAGTTAATAATTCACTATACTGCAATATTGAATCTTCTTATTTTTATAATGGACTCTCGTGCCGTGTACACACATTTTTAAGGATTCACCTCTACAATGTAAAGATATCAATATAAAAACTGATTATCTTCAACCCTGCAAATGAATACAAAGTTATGTAACTGTAGGTTTTTTTTGTGGGATGCCCGGAGAAAATGAAGAAGTAAAAAAATATATATATATTGATAGAAATATCAGGAAAAATTGTGTTCACAGATGGTACTTGATAACTGCACCGAATAATAATAATTATTAGTTATATTCAGATGAGGTAAAAAAAATTGAAAGAAATCTAACGAAAACAGTGTCATATATTTTTACATATATTTATATGGGTACAGAACGGTGGTATTGCGGTTTGCATAATTATTGTGCCCTTATTTCTCAAGATACACGTGTCTTGCATTACTGGTACTGTTTGCTGATTGGTGCGCCCAACACTAAGGCGCCATTCGATTGGCCAATGGATTAGTTGACCACGTGGGGTTGCAGTATATAAGTGAGGGTGAAGTGTCAAACTGATAGCAGTTGTCGTAGCAGACTCGTTATATGAGTGTGACGAATTAACTTCCGATCTTTCGTTATATTTGTGCAGTGAATACAAATGAGAAATAAAAAACTTGGACTAAATATCAAATGAATAAATAAACTTTAAACAACTATATTCATGTCCGTATTAAATTGCCAGTGCAATATAAACATTTAATCGTCTCATTATTAATTTTTGGTTATTGTTCAGCCCACAATGAACTGTTTTAGTACAATTGATGGAACGAAATGTAAATGAGTGTTAAAGGAAAAAGAAAAACTTCCGGCACGAATTCAACAACGTCCATCTACCTGCAATACATCATCCACGTACATATATTCACACAGTTATATGATAAAAATAGTGGGTTAAGGTAATAATGTTGAACATTTACACATATTCTAAGATCGAATAGTATGAATTTTCTATATGCATATTCAAACTGTCCGCATGGACACGATAGCGCTTGCAGATGTTCAATTCCCGGCGGTTTTACCTTACTACACTATAAATGTTCAATATTCAACCACCGATGACACCAATAATCCCCCCAGGTAATATCACCAGATGGTAGTTGACTATGGTATAGTAGGTCGACTTAAATTATCAAGACTATAGAAGTAATTATTTTTGTCAAAGTAAATAAATAATGTTCTTGTGGCCTCATATTGTGGCATATAATATAAAAAATATTATTTATAAACATATATATATATATATATATTGATGCATGTTGAAGATAAATTATGGGCCTTAATGCAGCTGCTGGCCACTGCACAAGATTAGAAATAAGACTCTTGTGCGTGTGACAGCGGCTATGATGAGGCTTCCTTCTTACATCAATTTAATAATATATTAAATAAAAAGTGAACGGAATATTTTATAAATACGGTTGACCGGTGAGTGAAAAATGTAGAGAAATAAGAATGACCAGGAAACGAAAGTGAAGGAGATATGAGAAGACCTATGCATTGTAACCCGTCAACTTGCGCATCGGTTTCATCGATTCCGAAATTTGATACGACGATATAGCGATATTGAGCTTGGTAATTGACGATTTGAGAGGGGATGAGTGTAATGAAGACATTGAGATTTGCAATGTTGCAATTAATAATTACAGTTGATTATATGATAATATAATCAACTCTATGTAAGAGGTTGCATGAAAAATTGTGGAGATTTCTAATTTATTGGCGATTGTAAATTTATCGATATGATATATTATATTATTAATTTAGTGGGCTAATGTCAAGTTAATTATATATAGAATAATGTGATGGATTTATAATGCGAAATTTTGTACGGTCGATTAATCGTTAAACTAATTTATTGATAAGTGTGCTACACATGTATAATTTAATCACTGACTGTAATTTTATTTACTGATATTCTAGATACCTACTCTTGAAATATTAAAGATAAAATAAAAATAAATTTATATTTATTCAGTTTTCTTGCAGATCAACGTAACAATATTTGTTTCACCAGATTGAAAATATTTTTTGTACATTTATGATAGCAATATTTTTACATGAGTACCATTTTGCTCGCGTAAAAATGGAAAAATAAGCGGAGATAAGCGGTCTGGATAAACGCAGGAAAATAACACTGATGGATGCTAATAGTAAGGTACGAAAACATGTTATTAGAAGAACGTAAATGAAAATGAAGGGGGAAAAGAAAAACACAGTGAGCTGACTGCGTTTGGAAAGTTAGTCAGCGTACAATCTCGGTCGGGTGACGTTGCACACATGCCGCAGAACCGAAGAAAGGTATGCACAGATAAAATAATACTCATTATTCGCGCAGGATTTTCCTGCTAGTGTTTATCATTTATTTACAACTATTGTACAAAATATGTTTTATATTCTTTCTCTCATAACATCTAAACGTAATATCTTAGGTACACACACATATACACCGAGTTTTTTATCAGACATGACAATGAGGAAGAATGCCATATATTTATTTATTTATTGATTTATTAATTTATTAATTTATTTATGTGTCTATAAATATTTATCTTTTGTCTTTTATTTTTCCGAACATTTATGTACTTGGGTTTCATTATTTTAAGTAATTATCAATACGAAAATATATTCGCGTGTGTCCGGAATGTTTGAGATTTGGTCTTTTGTTCATTCGCTTGATTCGATATGTATAGTAGTTTCATCATTACAAACAAAATGAGAGATTCCTTTTATATTTTTGTTTGTTCGAGACTCTTGTGCATTTGTCTTCTTCTCTGTGCGTTCCTTCCACCTCACAACAGTCAATCACTGCAATCACAATATCTAATGGCTAATGTTTTTGTACCAGACTTTTCAACTCATCGCCGAAATAATTCATGCGTGGCAATTAAAATGAAAATTATGGTGCTGATGCCTCATCGGCGTTCATTTTCATTGCAAAACAATGAATGGGCTTGCAGTCAGTGCCATCGCCCAGACAAAGCACAGTCTCACCATCGCGTAAATCATGGTTACCAATTATTTCCGGCGTAGAATATGTCAATCCACAACTTTCTATGCCGTTAATCCCACCACCGCTATTTGCTATGACAACGAAAAAATATTTTACATTGCACTAATTGTTTTTTTAAGAATTAATAATTCAATATTGAAATTCTAAATATCGTTGGATCAACAGATGAAAAAAAAAAAAAAACATTTTATTTCGCAATATTTACCTATCCGTCTGCTGTTTAATCTTCTTTGACAAATAATTGTTCGCAATAAAATCAGTGCTCTGCCATTCAATATTTCTGGCTCGACCCGCAAGCTTTGTTTCAAATGATAAATGGCACCAGTATTATTTCCCTTTGCATGAAGCAATGCTCCATATAAAAAATTTGTTATAGGCTGAAAGAAAAAGGAAAAACAAATGAATAAAACATCAGTTCACAATTTTTAATATTTGGAAAAACTTTGTCATTTTTTTTCATGTAATATTTCATTACCTCGACTGAATTAACACGCAAAGCTTCTCTCACTGTTTTCAATGCGTCATCAATAAGTCCGACTTTTTGACTGATAGACGCAATACTAATTAACGGAACATCTTTGAATTTATTTGGTACAGTATTTAAAGCCAATTGTAGGCAATCCAATGCGTTCCGTGGCTTTCCTACAACCCGCCAATGTAAAGATGCCAACATTGAAAGTACCCACGGCGCAGCAACTTTCTATTAATTGCAATAAACTGTCTTTATGACGGTTTAATATTCGCCGATGGCATGAATAATAAAATGTCGCTCACCGATTTTGTTGCGGTGAGAATTCTCTGGCCGATTTCAGCCAGTTCGGCATCTTTTACTAAACTAGCGAGAAAATGTGTTAAACTTCGATCCGGTAAATTGTTCGATGCCGCAGCTTTTATCAATGACTGAGAAATAAATTTGGAATCATAGGTTTCAGGTGATTGACAAGTTGGTGGATACCACGGCAATGTGTGCTCCTTTCCTGGCTCCATACCAAGAAGCTCATTTACAAAAATTTCCGTTCTAATTATCACAAAAATTGAATTAAATTACTTTATCTAAATTATTCAAATCAAATTCGATGAATTATTGATACATACGCGTAACCTTTATATTCAGGTGGTAAATAGACGGGAACATATTGCTTTGAATCAGATAAAAGCAATGTATGTTTATCACAATCGGATGAATCAGGCCAATTTTTACTTTCAAACTCTTCTTTACTTTTTTTTATCTCAAAATTATAATACTTTGGTTTAATAGTTGGCTCCATAAAAACTGTAAAGAACTCGGGATTGTGTTCATTAGCATGTTTTTCTGTATCCCTCAGACGATCATTTTTTTCTGATAAATTGATAAATTTCCAAATTAATTGAAATCATATCAGCTTCCATATAAGTTAATTAATAAACATCAATTACTTACTCAATAAAACTTTTGAATTTGTCATACGATCATTAATCTTCTCAACTTGACTTTCAACACTCTTCAATTGTTCTAAACTAGCACCAATGTCAATTAATAAATTATGAGCGAATATTTGATTGTCATTAGTAATTTGACATGACAACGTGGCGTCGTCATCGTCGCGTTGCATACATGTTTGACTGCGTGCCGCTAAAAATGGTCCCAAACGTTGTGCACGAAATACCGTAAATGGCGTTTTCATTCTCTCACATAAAATTTTTTCCTCTAATTTCAACCACTCAGCATAATCACTTTGTTGCGCATGCAGATCCCCAACAAAATCATCCAATCTCCTTGAAGATTGTATTGAATAAGATGAAGCTTATTATAACACCGCCGTTTACCTTTTCTATCAATTAATCGTGTTATTTTATGTTTACTTACTTGTGTAAAGCTGTTAATGCCTCTGTTACACTTTGGCAGCACAATATAACAAACTTTGCCTGCCTCGCTTGTTCCATTGTCGGCGTCAATCTCAATGAATTGTCATAACATGCCACTGATCGATTAAAATCACCCAAAATGGCATAAACATGACCCAATGCAAGATGCTGATGACTCTGATTTGGTGCATAATCTATTGCAGCATGAAGAACAATAGCAGCTTCAGCTGAATATTTTGCAGCATGAAGAATACCACCAGTTGTCAATAATGGTATATCACGAAATTCCCTTTAAAATACCAAATATCGTTTCATTTATTGTTTTTTTATTAATTCAATATTTGTAAATGAAGATAAAAAATTATGAAAATACTAAAAAAGAAATCGATCTCACCTTGGTGCTGTTACAATGGCTCGTCGTGCACATTCCAGTGCATTGTAAGCGTCACCTCTTACCCGCCAATAAATAGCAGCGAGATTTAAATGCAACCACGATGTACTGTTTCGTTCTAGCCCATGTGCTATTTGATGGCCGAATTTATTTAAATCAGTGCCAGGTGGTAAATATTTAATCAAACCTTTCTCTTGATGTTGAGTTAAATTTTTTCGATTTCGCATCGCCTGAAATAAAATGATCTTTAATTATGCGAATAATTAATCACATGTTGTCTTTCGATACAATTGATTATTATTAAAAATCTTACGGTGAAATGTTCAAAAGTGTACATGCTAAAGTCTAATGGAAAAGTGTTCTTGCAGTCTGGCACTTTTTTTTTTCCATCATTTGAAATACCATCGAGCAAATAATCCTTTTGTCTGTATTAAAAAGGAAAATTAATTTTATATTAATGTTAAAAATAGATGGTGAGAGCCGTAGCGTTAATTGTAAGTAGTTGACGAATAAAAATAGGCCAACACTCACGTTACACCTTTTCGATAACTACCATCGGTAGCTACACTGGCATAAAAATCAAAATCCTCCAGTAATTTTCGACTAGATATACATTCAGGATGTGACGATTGTAACCAGGATTCTAAATCATCAATTGAATTTAAAACGGCTACTTGACTATCGAGTGCAACTTTTCTTGCCATTATTTTTTGATGCAGTGCTTCAACTGCAATCATTCTTTTTTCCTGCTCTAAAAACGCCGGCAGGTCATACGGTCGTTTTATTTGAAAAACTGAATCCAACTGTAAAAATACCAATACAAATATTACATAGACATACACACAAACGCACACATTTCAATTCATCAATCAATAATATATTGTCATTATTTATTTTATCAATTAATTATTCATTTACATCCTAACCTGTGGTTGTATTCTTCCATTTTCAGTGACAACCCAATGTGTTGTCGCTGATATACCAAGAATTGCCTCAAAAAACATAACAAATATCCTGTAAGATCTCAATTTTGCCATCGTCTATTAGTTTATTCCTATAATGTTTTGTTATACACTTTTTTATTTAATTAATTTATATAATTATTTGGTATGTCTGGAATATTGGTATCGCCCAGCATTACCACAAATTTTCCGATTATGTGATATCAATTGATGATTATTTTGTCGGATAATCACAGACAAAGAGGTAAATTACGGAAAATCGCGCGAAAACAGAAAACGTCGTCAATACTACCCACTAGAAAACTGTGTGTTGTGTGCAAGTGTGTGACAACGAACAACCATGTACACCATATACAGTTCGATATTCGAGGTTACTAGCTCGAGACAATATCACACGACACAAAAATGGCGCTAGTGTCTATAACATGATAAAGTAAATTTTCAGTTTAGCCAATGACAATCCTCCAATCTTTATAAACTCAGCAATTTCATTCGTCGAATAATAACCCGCGCACAAACATCCATTTTCAACACTGTCATTATTTCAATTTTATTGTAAATATGGTTTTCAAGTATTATTGCTTAAAAAATATACAAAAATACTTGTGAAAAATATATAGACAATTGATATACAATTATTTTGATGAAATTGAAAAAATAACAGGTTTATGTATTTTAAAGAATAATTGTAAAAGAATATGTGTGATATTTATAATGAATGTTGTTTGTGATGACTCAACGAGTATATTTTACACGGTATTAATACGATAAGAGCGACATATTGATAAAAATAATTGCACGTCTCATGATAACATCAAACAATTAATTACATTTTATATATTTTTTTCGTATCACAGAAGAGTCAATTTCTGTTGTCCAAGGATAGATCTATATATAAAACATATTGCGATAGCGCGCAAGCGTCAGTACCTGCCCAACAAACAATAATATAACAGTGGAGTAACATAGTTACCTATATATATATATATATCCACGTTCAGCCATACGTAAATTACTGGAGAATTCACTGAACTATTCTAATTGTTAATACAGAAGGACAGTTGAAAAAAACACAAAGATGTCTCTTGTAAGACAGAATTTTGATTCCGAATGCGAAGCTGCATTGAATAAACAAATTAATATGGAATTACATGCCAGTTACGTTTATTTGTCAATGGTACGTTTCATACTTGTCAATTTTACATCATTTGTATATATATTATATTTTATTTTTTATTTTTTTTTTCATTTTTAATATTCTTTTATTGCTATTTTAGGCGTATTATTTTGATAGAAGTGATGTAGCTTTACCAGGATTCTACAAATATTTTAAAAAATCGTCAGATGAGGAACGTGAACATGCCATGAAAATTATGGCTTATCAAAATAAACGTGGTGGTACTGTCGTTTTGTCAGATATTAAATCGCCAGGACGCGATGATTGGGAATCGGCACAAGTAGCAATGAATGCTGCGCTCAGTCTGGAAAAAGCAGTCAATCAAGTACGTTTTTTTGCAATTATTAAAATTTATTTTTTAAATACAAAAAAAAAAAAATACATAAATAATGCTGTAAATTTATACAGTTTTTATTTTCATTATTTTATAATGAGTTGATGAATTGATACATTATATATCGCTTATAATTATGAAGTGGGGGTGTAACTCAGTGGTAGAGTGTCCGCTTCGCATGCGGAAAGTCCTGGGTTCAAATCCCAGCTCCTCCATGGTTTTTTTTTTTATCTACAAATACACCTATATATATTATATTTTGTATTCCAGAATTTATTAAACTTACATAGTGTTGCTTCTACACACAATGATCCGAATTTATTGGACTTTTTGGAGACTGAATTTTTACATGAGCAAGTGGAATCGATAAAAGAAATCACCGATCATGTGACTACTCTCAACCGAGTGGGTGAAGGACTTGGTGTATATATATTTGACAAAGAATTCAGAGATTAATTTATTGATAATTCGAGAGATGTATGAAGTCAATATATTCAACATTCCACTTTATCTATATTTTATTTCTTTCAATTTTACTTTTTGGCACTGTATGTATAATCGATATCAGCCAATAGAAAAAAGGGATCACATAAGAATCCAATCAGCTTCTTAATTAAATACAATTTAATAAATTTAATTGGAAATGTTAATTTGACACAAATCATCATTTACAAAATGAATAAATAAAATATCCTCACAATGAAAAAACAATGGAATTTTCATTTTTATTTTTCTACAACCTGAATATATTAATTGAATATTATTTTGATCAAACGATAAAAATGTCATTAAATAATTCACATAACCTCATTACATAAAATACCAATAAAATTTTTTTGTTTTTGTCCAATAAATAAATCAAATATGTATTCAATAATTAAAAAAATATTTCATCCAAATTTTAAAGTGTATATTCAACGACATTACTGTGGTAAAACCTTTAAAAGCAACAATGAAATGGTTTCGCCTATGGATAATTTAGCAGATTGCAATGGGCAATCGAAAAAGTGGCCGTCAGGTGATAGAATTCAATATAACCTCCATCCAGAAACAGTGAACGCTCTTAATCAACAGATAAATGCTGAATTTAACGCATTTTACAATTACTTATCAATGGTAAATACAAAATTAATTAGTTGTACAATCAATTTTTCACATGGTCATTTTTATTTCATATATATATATATATATACATATTTTTTTCTATTAGGCAACATATTTTGGGAGAGTTGATGTGGCATTACCTGGATGCGAATCATTTTTCATGCAAATGTACGATGAGGAACGTGAACATGCATTACAATTTTTAAATTATGTAAAAATGCGTGGAGGATTGGTTAAACTATTTTCTATCAATGCACCCACTGAGCAAGATTGGAAATGTCCTCTCTATGCATTCAAAGTATAAAAAATAAAAATAATTATAATGATATCAGCAAAACAATATATAAGAAGAGAATGAAAACGAAAAAAAAAAAAAAAAAAACAAAAATATGTCCCTTTCCATATCATTTCAGGCTGCTCTTGAGCTTGAAATGGCTGTGTCAAATAAACTCGTATCTGTGAATTCAATTGCAGAGAAACATGGTGACTTGAGTGCAAGTGATTTTATTGTAACAGAATTTATGGAAAATCAAATGAAAAGTATCAATGAATTGGCAAAATTTGTTACTGTACTCTCTGGTATTGGTGATGAAACTCTTTCACGATTTATATTTGATAAAGATTTACTTTCCAATCATGTACAACCGCAATTCAATATTTTACAACGCAAATAAACAACATCAAAAACTTGTATAAAATCATACATTAATAATCTATAATTACGGTCTATTGAAAAACAAAATTTATCATGTTCATAGTATGATTAACAAGTATTTTTCTTGTCAGTGATATATGAGATAAATTAATGTTTTATCTCGTTCAATTTCATTGCGGTAAACATTTATTGTGCACCTTAAAATAATTCCAATATATATTATTGACGGCGTTGTTGTGTGCGCACAATTTATAATGCTCTTTAAAAATCGAAAAAGTAATACATCAGTGGCGTATACATTCATTTTTCCCGCTGCGGCGCTGCATGAAATTCACAGTGGAATATTGAGTTTAGAATGCTTGGCATCAATGCGCCTCTGTAACTGTTAAAGTCGTTATATTTCGGCGTTGCTCTTATCTAGGAATAAGTCAGCATTGTTTTTTTTCTATATTAATGATAATAATACGTATTAGTTTTGACGAACTTGAAGTATACTATTAATATTTATTCAATGGATGAACGCAAAACAAATGCGATGAAGTTCTCTGGTATGTATTGCCGATTAAACATGTTTGTCTCAAATATCTAACCTATTTTCAGCCAATATTTATTGCTGACTACCTATTTATCACTTGTTGATCCAATCACAACATTATCATTCAAAAATATCAAATTGAAATTATTATCAATCAGTTATATTGCAAAGTAATATTATCATTGAATATATATTACAGATTGCGATGAAATAGATGCTATTTCGTGCACGGTAAGTGGCTCACATCCTATGAAGCACGCAAAAGTATACAATAACCAACAACAAAAGGCTAATCAGAATATTTCACAAAGCTCTGATAGTTTTCGTTCAATAATATTGGCGGGCAGCGGTCGTTGTCCATCACAAAAATCATCAGAGAACTCATTTTATAGCGCCGAGTCTACAGTTATCACAAAACAATTTCCAACAAGTGAGTACGATGACAGTAGTGTTCGTGCCTGTGAGGATTCATCGAAAAATATGACAGAATCATCAAAGGAAATTGAGAATTCCTCCATTGCATCTTGTTCATCGAACGATGCATTGAATAAAAATATAAAAATGCAATGTGTTGCACCAACTCCGACAAATTCAAGTACATCTCTACAGTCAAACGTTGATTTAAACAAAGCGCAGAATCTATTCGAATCATCAAATTCAAATAATCCTGATATAAATCATAATGGTAATAGTGAAACAAATATATCATATTCCATATGTGATGAGGAGAATTTTCATTTTTTGTTGGGCAATCATTCTACCACACAGTATTCTGAAATTCCACAATTCCTCAAGAGTTTTAGTTCATTGTCGAAGAATGAGACCGGTGAAACATCTAAAGAAGTTGTACGACGACTTACCAGATCATTCCACCAAGATCCACAAGAGTTTGCCAAACGATTAATGACAATAATTGAAGAGTCCGATACAAATTATGATTTGGAGAGCACAGCCGTTAGTGTTAATAAAATGGTATGTGCATATTTAAAAATGTGCAAATATGTGGAGGAAGAATCGATGCCATCCATGTGTGACAAAATTTCACCTGCTCGTAACGAATCATCACGAGACGCACATATTCGTTTGATGAAAAATGTTAAAGAGAGTAGTTTATTGTTGCAAGAAACATCAACGCCAATTAATGCCAATACAACTGAACGGAAATTTGGCCCAAAAATCAGTCCACTGAGTCACAAAAAAAATACTATATCAAAAATAGAAAGTTCTCCATTGTATGTTTCAACATTGACACGTGTCGCTGGGGCACCAAAAACCCCAACAACAGCAACAACAACAATACAAAGTCCAGGATCAACACCTGGCTCGGCACGAAGTCACAATGATTCTTCATTTACATTTTGGGAAAAAAAATGCCATGCGAGGCCGTACATAAAGAACAATAATATTATGCCAGACATCACTGATGAAGAAAAAGAACGAATTGCAAATGCGGAAAAACAATTGCGAATATTGCAAGCGGCAGATTCACCATATAAGTCACCGGTAAGGACAGAAATAAATATATATAATATACAGTGTGGTATGCAAAAATCACCCAGTGAATATCATCAGACTTCTGCGTGTTCTCACTCCAAACATATTGTGAATAACAGTCGGGATATTCAATCGAATGACAATGAAAATGATATGACAGAAAGTATTATGTATGAGTTGGCTGAGAAACGTAAACGTTGTTTCGAAACTGAAAGAACAATTCGTCAAATTGACGCTGAATCATCAGCATATTCTAATTCAACGACAACATCTGAAAACGAAGAGTCCGATAAAATCCTTGGATTTCTAAATGCATTGCGCGGTGGCCCAGATTTCCAAAAATATTCTAAATGCAATAAAATAAAATCGGCACTTCGACATCGTGATGATTCAGGAATTGATACACGATCAACATCGGCCACTCCACGAAAAAATAGAAGCAAAACTAAACATCCAACGAATAAACCATCGAATAATTTGACGACAGCTCGGGATAAAAAGTATCTAAATGTAACAATGAGAAAACCAATTAATTCAGGGGCTTCACGCAATAAATCACCCACTGTCAGAACATCGCGAATTAGTTTAACTGGTAAAGATGTCAAATCGAAAAATGAAAGCACTTATATTAAATCGCCGGCATTAACATCACGTCGAATCGCATCATCGAAGATGACAGTGACACCAATATCACCAATTGATGGTCCATCTACAAGTGAATCCTCAAATAAATCTACGTCGATGTTGCAAACTCCAAAGACATCACGTTCATCAAAACCTTTTGTTCGCACTCCACGTGCTACATCACCAAATTTAAAAGTATGGCCACCACTTAAATCGAAAAGTCAATTGTTTGGTAGAACATGTGAGTCATCGTCGGCAACAAAATCTTCAGTATCTAGCGCATCAACTACACCACGAGAAATTAATCGGCAAAAATTGAATACTCAATTGTTAACATCAGACAAAGGTTTTACATTGGAATATTTGAATTCTACATCACGTGCACAATCACCGCGTGTAAATAGTGGTAAATTATCGATAGCAACGAAACCACAGAGTGAAAAAAAATATTGTATACCCACAGTTTGTATAACGAATGCAACGCCATCAGGGAAGGATGGTAAAAAAAAATGGTAAGCAGCAATATGAAACGTTGAGGGAAAAAAATGTCGGTACACCAACGACATCAAGTACAGCTCGTAATACACGGGGAAAATTTTTTAATACACCTGGTAAAACACCAGTTCCAAAAATGCGCCCGAAACCCATGTCATATTTTTCAGTTGTTAATGGTGTGCGAAATCCCATTCTGAAACAGCATACTTTGTCTGGATATTTCGGTTCTAATGATGTTAAAAGCCCAGTTGCAGAGTATGTCTACGGTACTGATACAACATTAGTACAAAATGTTCATGGAAAAAAGAATGAATATTTATTGACACCAAAAAAACAAAGTGAGACGTCTGACGAATTAAAATTCAAACTCTCAGCTAAAAATAATGGCGGTCGGAAATCCAAGAGAAATCCTACTTTGAATTCTCGGGTAAATTCAAATATATGAAATATTTCGTCAATATTTTATCGAAATTTGATTATAAATAGAAAAGCAGCCTTTAATTCTCTTCCTCTTACTCGCGTCCTTTTTTCTGTTGTTCAAGGTTGATTCGATTAGTGATGTAAATGATGAAAATACTAACGATAATAAATATAATCATCCAAAAGTGTCCTATCAAATGCCGTCAGCTGTACATGAGGTTGGTTGAATTAATATAATTTTTCATTTAAAATTTCGTCGCGATAATTTTAATAAATATTTCTTAATTTCGTTTAGATTAAAGCGGATTCCAATACACCTCGTGGTGCACGTGCAAAGCGTTTAATGGAGGCAAAAGATAGTCGTGTGGTTATTCAACATGCTGGTGAGTTTGGAATAGAGAGACAGTTCCTATGACATAGAAAAGTGGATTAATTTATTTTATCGTCCGTGAAATAATATATTATTTATAATATAATTGCACTTTGTTGCATTAGGTCGTGCATTACCACGAATACGTAGTGTGGAACAACTTGAAACGTCCATTCACGTTGCAAAATCAGCGGAAAAGAAGAAATTTGTACTCCGAACTAATGATACTAAGCAACAATAATTTCAGGTTATGCATGAAAAAAAAAGAAAATATATAGAAACCTGTAAATATTTATCGCATAATTATTTTTTTTTTATAATTGTGATGTTTATTTTTGTTTAAAGATTTTATATCATTAATACAGTAGCATTAATAATATACGAAATAAATTTTTTTATCAGAATTCTTTATGCAATGAAAAAATTAAATATCGCCGGTTGGATGGGAATTTGATGAGAGAAATAAAAGGTCTCTGAAGGGAGATCCGAGCTTCATATCAAATATATTTCTTCTAAAATAACGTATGCGTAATGTACATACCTTTTCTACAAGTCTTTTATTTCATCCATTGTACATATATGAATCGTTATCTTTACGGCAGAGTAATACCAGAATTATAAGCATGTATAGAAGAAATAAGAAAATGTTACAATGAAATTTAAAACAAAAAAAATAAAAAATCAACAAAAAAATGTTATCCGTGTCACAATTCAAAGGGAAAAAATATGGAATAAATGCATGAATTGTTTTAACGCTTTCCTATTGTGCGAAAAGTAGCAACAATTTATTCCATTAAAAATGATTCGATAAAAACGAAAAAAAATCTAACAAAAACAACATCTAAATTTATTGTTTCCAATGACATTTAGTTTCTCTAACGTGAAATAAAACTGACCGAAAGTTCTAGAACCTTGGTATTAGTTTTGTTCCAATAAACAACTGATTACTTATGATTATATTCGGGAGCCTTTGCACACGGTACGCCATGAAATAGACCCATGGCGTGTGAACAATATCACACGCTCCTGAAAATACAAATATTTATCGATGTCACCCAATCAGCCACTTAGAAATTCATTGAATCATCACGTGGTGCGCATGGCACCAAGTTGCACACGTTAAATAAATTCCACACTGTTCCACACGGTGAATGTGGCGGGGAAGGATCAATAAATTTGAAGCGACAGTGGTAAACCGGCACACAACGTCTGCACCAACAGACCAAGTAACACTATTTTGTATCAGAGGAACGACGAAAAAACTTCCAAGATGCCAGGACCCTGCGGTGATAAATGCAAAGGTGAGTCCCTCGACTCTATCACTCGTTAAATTGATAACAAATATAAATGTCATTGTATGCTACATTCTTAAATATCTGTGTGTGTGTGATATATTCATTTGTGATATTAATCAGGTTGCTATCCGATAATTTAATAACTTGTAATGTCAACTCCATGATTTAATTCAATCATTGAGAGAAATTGTCAATTGTGATATTTGCATGATGATTAATTTACTGAGGCAATTTATTAATATCGAAATATATGATAAAATATAATATATCGATACGCATTTATACTGATAAGTCGATTGCTATGACAGTCAATTGCGCAACATGACGACAATCCTTTATCATGTATTATCGATGCAAACATATGATATGGATTCTTTATAAAATTATTATAAATAATGGTAAAATATAATAATGAACGCTGAATATTTAAACATCAATTCAGATATGAATTTTTTCATTACTTATTGAGTTATTTATTTATTGCAGAAACATGCAAGGAAGGCAGTAAATGCGGTGATAACTGCAAATGCGACTCTGGATGTGGTGGTAAATACTTTTTTATATTCAAAGATATCATCATTAATTAAATCATATTCATATTAATTATGAAATAATATTGTATAAAATACTGGGTTAGATGCTTTGGATACTGTACCTCAAAGTAAATTGTCCACCAGTCAAATATATGTTTTTAATTTACCTAATACTTAAACACGAAATGCGAACATCAAAGTATATATATATATATATATAT
>CAJUYH010001136.1:0-52286 GCA_910591685.1 Galerucella tenella
AAACCCCATCCCAAATAGTATTTAAACTCGTGGTCAAAATATACGCGGGTCAGTCCATCGACACATTTTAGCCAGTACGTTTACCATCTTAAGTCAGTCTATCTCCACATCTTTGAGCCAGTACGTTTACATTTTTGCCAGTGCGTCTTCTACACCTGGGGTTCAGTTCAATTCATTTTTATACTTCAGCCAACGTTAAGTTCGCGCTTCAACCAACTATATCCTACGTCATCAACTCAGACCTTCCGTCAAGGTGTTTTCTCTAACATAATAAAAAATCGAGTTCTCATATAAATTCTGATCAAAGACATTATAACAATAGCGTTACGTAATAATGAATAAAGGAAAAATTGTGAAACATATTGTATTGCCACCACGTCATAACCTCGTTGAATAAAAGAAATAAGTGTTAAAATAAAATCATTCGTTCCTCGATTTAAAACCAATTATCCATCTCCTATACTCCAGTACCTCAGCTACGTTCAGTAGTGACCGGCAACGATCCCAATACCTTTTCGGAAATCAACTACTAAATTTAAATTGATTTTGTATTTGTTACGCAATCCTGTTGCGGATCCAACCAGCCTATACAGCCAGGACGTAACAATATATACATATAATTCTCAACAGTCAATTTCAGTTATCTCCAATTCATTCATCAATTCAATAAATTTTCTTTTGCGTCTTCCATGTATTTAATTATTCATTTATTTGTTCATTAATTTTACTATCAGATATTTATTAAAGAGAATGATTTAATTGAATTTATGAATCACTAAATTCATTAATTAATTAACAGTTCTATTCCAAGAGTGCGTGCGTGTGTGTGTGTTTGTGTGTGTATGTGATATCTAATGTTTAATGAAATAAAACCAAAATGGCGAATAATCAATTTGTATTAATAGAAGACTGTTGTTTTTTTTCTGCCTGGTAAAATAAAGTTTCGTGAATGAATTTATATGAAAGAAAACAAACCATTATTAATGTAGAGTATGCAGTCATAATAATATACACAATTTATTAATTGAGTCAATTTGTTTTTTTTATTTTTTATTTTTTCGTTTTCCTTTGATTTTCAATTAAGTCGATATATATATAATTGTTTAATGCTGTGTGCATTTTGTTTTTTTGTATGATCAACATTTATCACTGTTTTATTTATGTTTGTTCATCTGTTTATTTATTAGGTTTACAACTTTGCTCTCGCCGTTTTCCGAAAGATGGCTGTAGTAGTTCCTAGTAATTGAAATAAATTAATCACAGATGTCACACATTTTGTTTTGACATTTGTGAATATAACCCTACGTTAATATAAGTTAATTTGTGTTTCCATCATAACATTATTTTTAATTAAATATGTCGGAATTTAAATCGAATTCTCGTCAGTTGCGGCAGTATTACTTTTTTATTTTAACATAAAAAAATCTGCGGCTGAGGCTCACCGGATTACCTCTTATGGTGAAGCCACTATTAGTGACAACGTGTCGGGAGTGGTTCCAACGTTTCAAGAACGGTAACTTTGCTGTTGAAGACCGGCATAGTGGTGGAAGGGAAAAAGTTTTTAAGATGCAGAATTGGAGGCGATTCTTAGTGAAGACTCGTGTCAAACACAAGAAGAATTAGCAGAATCATTGGGAGTCAGTCAACAAGCAATTTCGAAACGCCTGAAAGATCTGGGAATGATCCAGAAAGAAGGATATTGCGTATCATACGAGTTAAGACCAAGAGACATGGAGCGACGTTTGTTTGCTTGTGAACAGCTGCTGGAAAGAAAAAAACGGAAAGGATTTCTGCATCGTATTGTTACCGGGGATGAAAAATGGAAACATTACAATAACCCCAAGCGCAAAAAATCATGGGGATTGCCCGGTCACGCTTCTACATAGACACCTCGACCGAATATTCATGGCTCCAAGGTCATGCATTGCATTTGATGGGATCAGCTCACCATAATTTATTATGAGCTTCTGAAACTGGTTGAAACAATCACAGCTGAGCGTTATCGAACCCAATTGATGCGTCTCAGCCGCGCGTTAAAAGATAAACGGCCGCAATACAGCGAGAGACACGATAAAGTCATTTTAAAACATGACAAGGCTAGATCTCACGTTGCGAAAGTGGTTGAAAAATAACTTGAAACGTTAAAATGGGAAATTTTACCTCACCTGCTGTACTTTCCAGATGTTTCTCCGTCTGATTACCACTTGTTTTGCTCAATGGCACACGGCCTGGCTGACCAGCAGTTCGATTCTTATGAAGAAGTCAAAAATTGGATCGACACATATCTCATCAAAAGAAGAGGAATTTTTTCGCCGCGAGATTCGGTTGCTGCCCGAAAGATGGGACAAATTAGTAGCCAGCAAAGGACAATATTTTGAAACTTAATGTATGTTACGATTTTTTTTACAATAAAGCTTCAAATTGAAATGAAAACGGCGGGAGCAAAGTTGTGGACCTAATACTATTCTTCTTTGTTTTAAGTTCACGCTTAAAAAATCGGAGATTTTCAAAAATAGGGAAGTCATTGTTTTCGGTCCGATTTTCGGAAATCGAATTTCCATCGGATCTTGACGTTTTGAAGTATAAGGCAGCTATCTTTACTATTTTCAGCTGGACGTCCGGTCATGTGTGTGTGTGTGCGTGTGTGTGCGTGGGTATGTAAACTATTCTTGACGTACGATATTTCTGGAACAACACGACCAATTAAGATTGAGTTTGCAGCATTCGCAAGGATTTATTGAGACTTGAATCTGATTAGATTCTGGGGTCAATCGATCGATTGGTTCAAAAGTTATTTAAGAAATAGAACGTGAAAAAAATCGATTTTTTTCAAGTTATTGTCAAATAACTTCTGAAATTTTGTAGCCACCGATTTTCAACACCATACCAAAAATGTTATGCTCAACAAACTGCGTCGCCTGCCGTAAATCCGACGAAAATCAATCGTTTCATTTGAAAATTATCGCTGTTTCAAAATATCCGAAAATCTATTTTTTTTTCATAACTTTATCGCGTACTTCAAAATTTTTGAGATACCATTTTTTAACTTTACAAAAAATTTTTGCAGTTGAAAATTTTATATTCCAGAATTTAGATTTTTTAAATTAAAGAATTAAAATACCAACCAGCTCAGAAAGCTATAAAAACTATTTTTAAGGTTTAAAAAGCCCAAAAATAGCGGGAAGTTTCAGGGTTGGCCCATAAGGTCAACTGATTAGCAGATTTTTGTATTGATGTTTATATTTATATTGTTGTGTACAAAACATGTATTGTTAATCACTTCGGATAGTTGAATCAATATATTTATTTTTATGCGCAGTAAGAATTGTAGTGTGTAATTGAAAATGTTATTTATCATTAAATAAATGTTCATATTTATATAGATTGTGCATCCACTTTGGAATTTCACCTTTATTACACTCTTTCGTTCTCATTCGCAATTCATACCCACATCGTTTACGCACATTCACGCACTATTCGCATCGTACGTTCACACATTTCAGCCTCGGTATAATATGGTGATGGGTGGAAAATCCACCACATCACAATACATATACATATTGTTAGGTACTAGCCCGATCTTCCCTACTATTTCGGAACTATAATAAATATTCGTTATTTCTTCATAAGTACTCTATCTGAATTGATTTCGTGTTTGTTACATAATCTATTTGCTAACTCAACCGCTCGGTGCAGCCAGGCCGTAACAATACTCGTATATCGTGAATGCCACCATACTGGATATTCTAAATTTTCCACCAAATAATACATGGGATTATACGGGAATACCCTTTTTCACTGTATCAATTCCTGCTACTGTAGCGCTGTTATAGATAAATAAAACTGATGTTGGTGGTATTTTACAACAGCAACTTTCACTTTTAATAAAAAGATTTCAATAAATAAACTATACAGGGTGTTACATATAATAGAAAAAAACGAGAAAAAAGAAAAAAGGAGAGAAGGAAGAAAAATCAAATAAATGGAAATGTATATTCTCAAAACACGGAAATGTGATAGTTATAATTATTTTATTTTTCTCCAATTTTTTTTGTTTCTTTTTTCTTTTTCATTTTCTCTTACGTTGTATTGTGTTAAAAGTGTTTTTTTCCTTTTTACTTTTTTTCATTAGTTTCTTTTTCACATTTCTGCTCGTCGACATTTGTTTTAGAAACCATTTTATAAACAATTTACTATCTATTAAATAATTGCTCTCTCTAATTTATGATTTTTTATTTCATTTATTACAATTTTTTTTTGTTTCGTAGCATTACTCCTTCATTCATTAGTTATTAATTAAGGTTTTTCATTCATTTTCTTGTCAAACATTTACTCATTTTTTTTTATTTTCTTTGTTGCCAATATTATTTTGTTTCTTTTTAACGTGCCAAATAACAAAAGTGTCGTTTTAATGATTAATAATCTCGATATGATATTGTTTTTCTTGAATGGTGACTTGACATAGTATTTGTCCTATGATTTTGACGTTGCTTCTGTCTGCTACGCTTGTTTTGTATCCTGATTTATTTAATTCACATATTTTTTCTTAAGCGATCTTGTTCCATACGTCTTTTCTCATGAATGATTTCATGGCCATTGTAACGGCCAAACCTGTTATTTTGCTGTTTCCTATACTGATATTTATGTATGGTCGTATATCATCATTATTTTCTTGGCGTTCCATTGTGGTAATGCCCAATGGTGGTGGTGGTTTGGTGAATATGGGACTGAATGGCGTAGCATTGACGTTTATTCCTGGTGGACCTGATCTCGTGTTATTTTCTCTTCTTCTATTGGATTGATTGGTGTGGTCTTGTTGTCTTCTGTTTGTTTGGTATGGTCGACGTTTTCCCTCCTTTTTGCAATTGCAATCCTTTTCTTTTATTCCTTTTTTCCCACGCCATAGGCAGAATAGTTTCCTCGGGTTTCGGCATTGAGGACCCCTATGTCCTCTTTGACCACAGTTCCAACAACATTCTGTCCGTATTTATGGATTATTGATATTGTTGAATTGGTTTTCTTTTGTAGTCTTTCTTGGTTGATAGGCGGTTTCTTGCACCAAGGTTTGGCTTGCATGTCGGAACGTTCTTTCTCGGATTAACAATTGTTCGTAATCGATGGTCATTTGGATGATGTCGGTTATTTCCCGTATATCACAGCGTCGGATATTCCGTTCTTGAATTTAGATATATTCTGTCAATCTATCTGCGTTCACTCAAATTTTCTAATCATCTCATCAATGTTTGCATTGCAATGATGAAATCTTTGCCTGTTTCCTTAGTTCTTTGTGTTCTGTTTCTCATCTCATCTTCCAGTTGCAATTCCAGATCTACTGGGAGGAAATATCTTTTGAGGTCTGGTACAAAACTTTTCCAATTGGTCCGATTGCGCTTGTTGTAGCGATGCCATGCTAATTCTTTGTCTTTTAGCAGTATGAGGGTGCAATTCATGAGTTCATTATTGGTTAATTGATAACTCGATTGAAGTTCCTCTATTCTTTCCAGAAATATCATCAAGTTTGTTTCCCCATCAACAGTTGTGTTCCACCTGCGTACTCGTTCAAATATTTTGTTTTCTTCATTGCAAGATCTATACGATCTTTGGGTTTCTTGGGTTTTCTCCTGTTTTTCTTGTAGTAATTCACTTCTTAAATTTTCATATATTTCTCTTTGTATGTTTCATAATTCATTGGCAATGGCTTCCATTTGTACATCTTGCATGCTTGGTTTTCTGGACATTCCATGATCCCTACTCTTTGAGTTGTCCCTAGATTCCCTTTCCGAGTATATGGGTTTCTTCGGTTTTCTTGCCTTATGTTTTCGCGGCTTTTGCATATTGAGAATCGTGAATTACTCCTCCTTATGGGTGAATCCCTGTTTTCTTCCCTTAATCGATTGCTTAGTTCTTGTATTTGAATGGAATGGTTATGCAGTTGTTGTCGTAACGTATTCAATTCTTCTCGACTGACTAATCTTGATGAACCTGGCGGGTTTGACGTATTTTTTGCCTCTATTATTTCAGTAATTAGTTTGATTGGTTCTTCAATTATTGGATCCCTGGATTCTTCTCTTCTGGTTTCCTGTTCGTTTTCTTACTCTGCTTTGCCTTCTCTATTGTTTTGTTTTATAAAATTAACCCACCTTATCGGAAGAACTTGGTTCGGCAGTTACCCACCTTGCCAAAGAAAATTGTGGTGGTAGTGACCTATCTTACTGATGGAGTTTGGTCTTTGATCGTGACCAACCTTGAGTACCAAATACTTGAAATGGTTGGTAGTTACTCCCCTTATATTCCGGTGATCCTGATCGTCTGGGTAGTTTTCCACCTGGAGTCTGGTCGTTGCCGGTTGTTACTATGCTCGGCAGTGGCCCACCGTGGTAACTTTCATTGACTAGTTTCACTAGCTAGAGTGAAGTTAATAAGCAAGTTTATCCGAAAGACGCTACCACGATTGTAGTCGTTGTTCCCTTAATAGAAGATAGTCTGACTTCTGCGAGAGCAAGATCACTTTTGTCCCCGGGTTGTTCTCTGTTCAAGCTTTTCATATATGTTTATACCTTATGAGAATTATCTTGTTTATGCGTCCCTAGTGGTCGTTGTGCGAACTACTAGTTCCCTGGTTTATATGTTTCTTTCCTTATTATTCTTCCTTTCTCTTTATACTTTTCTTTACTTTGTGACCTTCGTCACACTACGTTTATTTTAAATTATTGTATAATAGGTATTATTTTATTATAGACCATTTTTTTTATTTCTGTTTATTATTTAATAGTCTAGGTGAATTCAGTCGCTCATAATATGCTCCAATAGCATCGAGCTCGTCATTGGTTTTATTTATTATATGTTTATCTTCCTTTTCTGTTGTGTTGTTAATGTCAATCTCATTATTATTTATTATATTGATATCATTAGCATCGATTTCTATCGTATTTATCGCAATTTGTTGTTTGGATCTTAGCAATTTATTGAATTTTATCAAAACTTTATCTAGGATTTTATAATTTTTTTAATTTGATTTTCCCAAACTTCGTTGTGCCTTTCTTAAATTCTGATTTTTCAAAAATGTTTTTCATATTTTTGATTGTTGATTCCACATCTGCAATTGTTGTTGAATATCTATTTCTATCTTTTTTTATAAAGTATTTAGTTATTGTTAGAAGTATTGATTTGTTTTTGGAGAACTTGTTAATTTGTATAGTATTTGTGTACCTGAGTATTTTTTTAGGTTCATAATATGGTATTATTTTTTCAATAATTGATTTTATATTTCCTGCCAGCTTTATAATATGGTTATCTATTCGATTATTGGATAATTAGTTGTACTCTCTAGGAGCACATAATCTGTTCTGCTAATAGTCGAATGTAGTCTGGCCCAGTCTGTTCATTTCTATTAAAATATTTTTTTTCCTTAGCTTTTGCAGGTTTTGGGGGCGATGTTTAAACACTTTTTCCTTGAGATATCTCCAAAGAAAGAAATCGCATACGCTCAAATCGGGCCGGCTCATGTCACCTCACAAATACAATAGACGTCCACGAAACATTTCTCTTAAAACATTTGGAGAATTTCGAGCTGTGTAGGCTATAGCCCCATCCTGTTGGAACCATAAGTCCCCTAATCCTTCTTCTTCAATAACCACTTCCAATCGGGGCTGCGGAAAATTTTGTAACATTGAAACATAACGCGTGAAATTCACGGTCACGGTCACGCCTCTCTCTTCAAAGAAGTACGGGCTTATAACGCTAAATTGTGATATGGCACACCACACTGTTACTTTCGGAAAATGTAGCGGTATTTCGTGAACAATTTGGGGGTTGTTTGCAACCCAGTAGCGAAAATTTCGTTTATTCACAATCCCGCTTACGTGGAAATGTGCCTCGTCGCTGCTAAAGAATGCTGCCTGAGGGGCCATTGCTGCAAGCATTTCCTCACACATGTTTTGGCGGCTGCCGTAGTCTGCTGGGTTCAATTCTTGAACCGTCATTATTTTGGAAGGATGGAATTTCAAGTCTAAATGAAGAATCCTCCTCAAACTGCGGTCTGAAACCCCCAATGCAATAGCGTGCCTTCGAGCAGAACGTCTTGGCGATAGCTCGACTGCTGCTCTCACTAGGTCCATATTGTCTGGTGTTCTGTTGGATCTCCGTTGGCCATGTTTACGTATTCTTAGTGTGCTACCAGTTGCCCCCAACTGCCTAATCCAGGATCAAATTGTGTTCGCAGCAGGAACAGCATTGTTGCGCGAAATGTTAAGCCGTCGCCGAAAAGCTCGTTGCGTCGCAATCACAGATCGGTTGTTTCCATAAAACGCATGCACGGCAAATCCACGATGCAGTCCGGTCCAAACCATGCTGGGAACTGAAATGGCGAAGCCGACAGAACACAACGAGACCTACTGCAGCTGCCTACCTCCACCACCGCCCGAACACCTGCCCCTCGAAACTGCGCAATTTGTTCTGCCGCACCCTGTAGTAGCAAGCTCACGCATGGTAAAATGAGTACGTACAGATAATCAAGATCATAGCAGTGGTACCCGGACACTGGGATGGCCAAGTGCCGGGAAAGCTTTTTATAGCCCCCCCCCCCCCCTTTGCGAGTGTTCTGTAGCAGCCTTGTGTCACATGACCGAGCGTTTCAGACATTTGGCACTTAGCCCTACAACAACGGTCTTGTTCTGGCCTCCCTTGTAGTCCTTGATCTCGTAGGGAGAGCATTAATTCTTAGTTTGCAAGAGTTGAAATAACGGAGTCTTTTCCAGCAAGAAACAAGGTTTCGACATCCGACCAGTTATGCTGCCTGGGGACATTTTCAGAGTTCTTCAGTTCTTTTCGATCTATGCTATTGTACTGTTTCGTTTTTCAGCGATTCTTTGTCTTGTCTATTGTATCGTAACTAATGTTATGATTATCGAGACAGTGTTGTGCATTCGCGATCTTCATCGAGACGTCACCCCCAGCTGCAGATATCGGCGCTTCAATGGAAAGATTCAGGGCCCTCTGTCTGTCCACACGTTGTTTAGGGACATTTCACCTAAATGAGGCTAAGCTCAGACCACCAGCTTTACCGTGTCGTGAGGTAAATTCAACCATTTCCTCACATAGGATCTCATTTCTTTATCCTTCTTGTTTGGAATATTGATTCGGATTAGGTTTAATGTCAGTGGTGATGAAATTTGGGTGTGAGATGCACTTTCAGAGTATACAATCTTTGCTGTGATTTTAGCGGAGCTTTAGTAATCTTCCGTATTTTTTGACCCAGTTCATCTTCTGGTTTGGAAGAAATTCTCCCTCTTGGAGAGAATTCCACCTCCAGATCCTTCCAATTCGTAGAGCTTTTAGCACCTGGTATTGCACTACCATCGGATTCAAACGTGATATTCTGGTCAATCACCGATTTCCTTACGTATAGTATTGACACTATTGCAGATATAATGCATTTAGCTGGATTCAGTTTCATATCACAGTTACAGTGGAACTCTGATGCTATGTTTATCTGCCTATGCAGCCCTGGTCTCGTGCTCGTTAGTAATGTTATATTCCCGAGGAGAATCCTAGAGTGAAGTGACCGACGGACGACTCACCATGGTATAGACGCATTAGTAATGGATAAGTTAGATTCTACGTCATATGTATAGACATGTACATATACATTGTTTCCACAGAATATGTAATATCAAGGAATACGACCAATGTATATTTATATATTCAGTTTTCACTGGGAGCAGTCGATAATTGATTGACTGCTCGAGTGATGTTAAGAGGGCACCCAGAGCGATTGCTCGCAACTTTTGCATTGTTGCTACTCAATTGTGACGACTCATCATGGATGATTGTCGTCACCTATGCAAAGGAGCCCGTAGCGCCTTAAGGGCGGCGCTAATTCGCACTGTTGATTGGCTCAGGGCGCTGACCGTGAACTTGGCCTATTTTCTCACCAGATGACGACGGTAGAATAGGTCAAGTTCGCTTCCGCGCTCACGGCTCATCACTCACTCTCATTCTACGTGGAGTGTATGTCGAAAGCGCACGCGACACATTTTTTGCTCGTCTCACATTATTGGTGATTAAAGTTAAGTTGATTGTGCTCAAGTGAAGTTCACAATAAATTGTGCAGCTCAGTGAACCTGTCTGGTTAATTGTGTCTCATCGAAAACTTATTTATTGTACTGCTCGAACAACTAATTGTATAAACTTAGAATTAAGATATAGACGCACTCACACTATTGTACATCTCGTGGTGACGCCATTTGGGCACGCCACGGTATTTGTAAGTCTCATCTCAAGTATCTCGTCAATCTCAACTGCTGTTATATTTTATGTTCACAAGATTTATGCTCACATTAATTATTGATACGGCTCACTGTGTATTTTTATGAGATTATTGAATATTTTGTGCAAAACTTGGACTCATAGTAGTTCATGCGTCATTGACCGCGTGGCCGGCAACGCATATATAGATATACATATTCAATCGTTTTGCATCTACTCAATATTGGAAAATTATTTTTAAGCTCACCGCGTACGTTTATATTATTTCCTTGATTTACGGTACAAAAGCATATTGTCAATATTGTTTATAACAAGTCTCAACTCATTTTTGTTTGGAACATTTCTTATTTAATCACTACTTTTTTATATGTTTTCTCTCGTTCACATCATAATTAGACAATTTTGTTTTTGAGTTAAAATTAATAAAACTAAATACGCAGTAGAAAACTTCCTGCGTAAACATAAAAAATCGCTGAGCAAACCAACATTAATTCAAGTCCCTGTCCAATAATTCCAACAACCATCTACTCAAGATATTTCTCAAACAAATAGATTTAACTGTAAATCTCCAAGTGTCTCAGTTTAATTCAACCGCGCATGGTGCTGAAGATCATCCAAACTACTCTTATTGAAGAACTGCGGGTGACGGTCAGTAAGCGAATTGAAGAATCGAAACAAGACTCAAAGGGCAAGCAAAACCTGCCGATCTAAGATATTTGCGACCTATTCCTCAGGACGTAACAGTAACACCAAATCATCGGCGAATGCCATCAGATTCACTTTGACGTCATCGATGTTAGCCATTATATGTTGCGGAAATTTCTTAATTAGCTGGCCTATCATTAAGTTAAAAAGAAGCGGAGATATCGGGTTTCCTTACTTAACTCCAGTTGTTCTATGTATTGACCTTGACTTTCAATCACCACATGGGAAGATAGTGGAACTCTTACTGTAGCAATTCATTAACTATATCATTATATGAGACACCATTGGTTCGGAAAAGCCTCTGGATAACATTATTATTTCCAACATTTTATGCGAAACACTATTAAAAACTTTCTCTACGTCTAGTATAGTAAAGAATGGTCGCTTATATTTTTCTCTGTGTTCTCTCAACGCCGTGTCTAATAGGACAATGTAATCAGTGCAGCCGTTGATCTTCTTGAACCCTCGCTGCCTGTCTTCAAGTGTTACCCAGTTCGTTACTAACTTTTGCGGAATGAGTAGCACCTTTAGTCTTAGCAGACAATCGGGAAGCTTGCCAATCCAAAGCATGATATTAAACAGTTTGACCAGAATCCAGCCTGACACGCTAGACAACATTCTCACCGCCAACTCATCAGGCCCCGAACTAGTGTCTTTTGATGGACAATTGTGGCTCAATTTCGGCACTGCAAGTATCCTGTTACAGCTGTAAATGCCATCGCCGCTGTTTTTTATGTTTCCGAGCGCCGGCTGCCCGGTATTGCCTAGTCTGACCTCTCTGATTGCGTTGCACATGACTTTGACTCATTATTAGATGAGTCAAAGTCATTGATCGGACTAACCACGGTTCTATAGACCGTTTCGGATTCCTAGCTCCAAGCATTCAGTCACGACAGCTCAGCCGACGACTATTGTAAACTTTATGGCGGGCCCGAGAAATATCGAGCCAGAGCTTGTGGTCAGAACGGATAGCCGTCACCGGGGTGTTGACTCGAAGCTTTGTTCCGGAAATGTTCGGTTCCTAGCACCTCAGATGTCAATCCCGGATCCACCTTCGCCTTGAGAGAGATGCACGCAGAATGCTTAGCGGCACCCTAACTGACACCTCAATGGTTATTAGAGCCATTACTGGTTAACGTTCTGAAACCGTTATCCGTGCGAGTCCAATACCAATGACGGAGCACTTGTAGCCTTCCAGATCGGTTCTCCCCCTACCCCTCACTACTCATCTTGTTTACGCAACTCGTGGGTAACGCAACGCTTGTCGAATTGGTTTAATCTTTACTATGCCATCTTCAGCTTTTGACTGGTTTAAATTGTTTGTCCTGTGTGGAGTTGTTCATGACAGTGTCGCATACATTTTCTAATAATCAGTATCCATAATTGTTGGTCGCAAAACATTTAGCTAACTGCTGACATTATTTACAATAAGTGGGGTTAAGTAACCAACTATCTTTGAGTTTACCTATGTGCCTTGTTCAACGCTTACCGAGATTGATTTCAGCGCCATCTCTTAGCATTAACTTTAATTGCCATTCTACTTGAGGATAACTCAGTATTTTATGTCAAGTAAGTGCTATCGTTGTAAGACTAACCTCACTTCGAAGTTTAAGTGCGACACGTGCCATAGTACTTTCCACCCAAGCTGTCTCAGACTATATATCGAAACCAGATCAGCTAACTCGTGCTGTGTATTAACTGCCACTAAATTATTTTCAATTACCAACACAACAGATATGGAAAATCAAATGGCCAAGAGGTCCCGCACACTGTCAAATGCTTCTAACGCATCCGCAGGTGATAGCTCTAAAGTCACCCTGGAGTCTCTCATGGAGGCAATTCAGGCGAACTCGCGTTCTATTAATGACTGTGTTACTGGACAGCAAACTGCCAACGATAAACTTGACGCTCAGTACAAGAGGCTTGCAGCTTAGTACATAAAGCTGGAAACGCAGATATCGGGTTTGAAACCGTCCTATCAGAAATTGAGTGAAGCTTCTACTCAGCGGTTTAATCAGATCCAAGAATCAGTAGAAACCTTCAGTGCTTCTATTAATAAAATTACAAAAATTGAAGCTGACAATGAGATTCTTCACAATACAAGGTTGCCCATATTCGAAGCGCCCATTTAATTTTTAAATAAATTAAAGAAAACACCATTTTTTGTCTGTTCGTCATGAAAATCATTCAATTGGGTTCAAGTAGATTTATTTACATCATTTCTTGAATATGATATCTCGTAAATGGTCGCCCTTGGCCTCTACGGCGTATTGTGCCCGTTTTGCAGCATTTTCCATGGTTTTCTTGGCGGCAATTTCTTGACGGATGTTGGTTTTCAATTTTTCTAGGGTCTCCGGTTTGTTAACGTAAACCTTTGATTTCAAATAACCCCACAGAAAGAAGTCTGGAGGCGGTAAATCTGGTGATATTGGCGGCCAATCGAAATCACCATTTTTTGACATCACACGGCCAGGGAACAATTGCTTCAAAAAATCGATTGTAGTACGGCTTGTGTATGGTGGCGCGCCGTCTTTTCGAAACCAGTAGTGCCTCATACGTTTTCGACGAATAATTGGCATGAAAAAATTGGTTATCATATCGCGATAACGCTCCTGATTGACAGTAACCGTGTGGCCATTATCATCTTCGAAAAATAACGGTCCAACGACCATTTTAGCACAAACGCCGCACCAAACAGTGACTTTTGCATCGTGAAGAGATACATCTTGAATTTCTTGTGGATTTTCAGTGGCATAAATACGGCAATTTTGTTTGTTTACCGTTCCTTTCAATTGAAAATGAGCTTTATCGGTCATGATAATTTTATGCCAAAATTGCTCGTCTTCTTCAGCCATTTAGATGATTCTTTGGGCCCATTCCAATCGACGTGGCTTATCGGTAGGCAACAATTTTTGTGTCAATTGAATCTTGTACGGAAACAAATGCAAATCAACACGTAAAATGCGTTGTAAAGTGGATCGGGGAATACCGAGCTGCTGAGAACGGCGTTTTTGGGATGTTATTGGTGACTGCTCAACACTGGCTCGTACGGCTGCAATATTCTCTCATCCGATCGCCTTGGTCGCTTTTTATTTGGCCTCTTTGGGTTAGCAAGAGCATCACCAGTTGTAAATCTTTCATACAAACGATAAATTGTTTTCTTGGAAGGCGCACTTTTCACTTTATTTATTTTTTTAAAAGCACGTTGAGTTTTCACTATTGACTTGTTTTGTTGAATGTAAATTTCAACAATTTTAGAGCGTTCGCGTGGCGTGTACTGTTCCATGGTAAAAATCTGCTTGGAATGATGCTTTAAACGCGTGATGTCATTAGTCGATTTGACATCGCTGTCAAAAGTTACAGTGTTGCCTGATGGGCGCTTGGAATATGGGCAACCTTGTACATACACACCCAATTGAACCCACCAAAACAGTTAAATACCTAGGTGTAAATAATGATGAAGAATTAACATATGAGAAACATATAAAGGGAACGCTTAGAAAAGTACATGCAGTGCTACGAAAATTGTATCCTCTAATGGTCTATAAGTCAGCGCTGTCACAGAAAAATAAAGAGCTAATTTACAAAATGATAATTAGGCCCATCATGGTCTATGCTACACCAGTATGGTGTTGGGTCTCTCCTACCAATACGAGAATACTTCAGATGATGCAGAACAAAGTATTAAGACTAATATCATCTGTAAATAAGTATACACGTATAACACACTCACATGAAAAAACACAAATGGATTATATCCATGACTACGTTTATCATATAGCTGATAAGTTTTACAATAACCAACTTAGTGTAAATCCCTTGACTGAACATATAACAAACAAAAGACACAAGAACATACCATTCACACATGTACATAGATTACTATATCAGAAACCCTCAATATTTTATAAGAATTTATGAAACTACAATATAATGGAAAACTTCAAACAAAATAATAGGTAAGTTAAGACAAACAGTTACATAAAGATGTAAATAGTAATGACAAAATGGGTTATTTTTCTAGATTTTTTCCTATTCACGAAGGTCCACTTGTTGATAAAAGTACCTGAAAAGAATCAAAAACAATACTGGACCTATGACTATCTTGTATAGTAGTAAAATTTAAGGGTAACCTCCACTTGCGATTTTTAAAAAATCGATTTTTTTTTATTGCATTTTTTTAAAGTATAGGTATCTTAGAATATGTTCTGACAATTTCAAATCGATCGGAACAATATTGACTGAGATATAAGCGTTGAAAGAGAAAAATCTGTTGTGTGAACAACCGGCTAGTCTTCCACCTGACGCGCTCGACCCTCTCTTCGGTTTCAATGTATTATTCGATGCAAGGAGTTGTATACCTGGCATTTACAAGGTTTATATAATAGATTGGAATTAGTGGAAACATATTTTCGTTACCTGTTATGATCTAAACTCGTCAGTGTAGCTCGAAAGTTCGAATATATAAGACGTATATTTTGCTGTTCACAATATTATAGGCGCAGTTTTTATTCATTTTACACTTAAAAATGGATCGAAAAAAAGGTTCGCGAGAAACAAAAAGCAATCATAATTTACGGAAATCTCGACCAAAAAAAAGGAAGGGTGTTTTTAACCCGAGCCTGGCCGAATCGGAAACTGGAAGTTTCAGGACGTCTGCGAAGAAGCTGAAGGATAATATTGATATGAATGTGAATCAAAGTCCTAATATTGATTATCGTATTTTGAACTTTTGGGTTGTGTTCGCTGCTATTTCAAGTTTAGTGAAGTGCAAAACGTGTAATGGAAATATTACATTTGAAACGGCAAATGCAAGAGGACTAGGCTTCAAAGTCGTTGTTAAATGTGACTCAGTTGTAGATAATTTGATACCATCTTCTCCTTTTGTGGCACATTCGTAGGAAATAAATCGTCGATTTATATTCACTATGTGAGTTCTCGGCATAGGATTGGTTGGAGCACAAACATTTTGCGAAGCATGAGCTATATCAAATAAATCATTTGATGAACAACGCAAATTTTCTTCTGTCACAATATTATATGCTTCTCTAGCTCCCTTTTGTATTTTTTGCCAGCCATCATATAACTTCAACAACTTTTTGTTACAGTTATCTTCTCTGCTTGTAGGTATTTTCGTTTTTTCCCAAAAGATCATGACTTCTTTTATCACTAACTTTGCACTATCTTTCGATGTCATTTTCAAGTGATGCATATTGTAAAAGAAGACTTTCAAAACTTGTAAATTCACGGTAACTTATTGCTACATATTTGCGTTTCAACGTCACCAATGAGGTAAATATTTTGTCATAATAGTGGCAAGAATGCCATCGTTAGTGATGTGTATTATCTCTCACTATAACAATCTTGGAGTAAACATTGATATTTGTATGCGCCAGTACGTGTAACAGTTCCGGGAACTTGAATGATTGAATAACCGAAGGAACGAGATGTAGTGGTTCTAGGTTGACTGCAATCACGGTACAAGAAAACCTAGCGGCAAAGTCTTGCAACTAGCGACAATGAAGTACCGGCGTGAAATTTGAATCTTTCTAATTCGATTGTTTAACGTGTCTTTTTTGTATTGTTTCAATCCCGAAATTCAACTATAAATAAGTCTCTGATTGTTTGTAGTTTTAAATTTCTTTCGCGCATGCGCGTATTTCATGTGTTAAATCTTTTTTAAATTGCAAATTTCATTTGAGTCATGCCGATGAAGACCGCAAGTCCCAAACATTGTCGGAAAATCAAATAAAACCTGATAAATTTAAATAAGTCAGTGATGCGCATGCGCCAAATGGTACGTGAGCCACTGCACAAAAATCGCTTTAAAAAAATATCTATTCCCCTAAATTTTCGTGGTGGTTTTATATTTTTAGGATTTTTTTTCGTGTAGATAACAGTCACCAAATAACAATTACGAAAAAGCCTATAGTAATTAAATGCAAAACTTCGATAGTCTACTGGGGCGGGATAAAATCAAGATACAGAGGGGTGATTTCGCATACATTTTTTTTTCTTTCAAAATAAGCAAAAAATCCACTAAGAGTTAGACATTTCGATACATGCCTAAATATCGGACACTCTAGTGTACATAAATAGAATGCATACTGATTTATGTAGAACAATGTGAAAAATTGGAATTTTTGAATTGGCGATTATTTTGAGAAACAGAAAAAAAAATACTGTCATAGTATTATCATTAATGTATAATGTCATGGATAAATGTATCTACATTTATGAGGAATAATGATGTCGGTAACATTGGTATTTATTCAATAAGTATAAAAATTATCTGAAATGATTGTATTGATTTTTTAAGTATTGTAATTGTAAATAAAAATATTTATTTACATGAAGTTGGCGGTGATTGAGTGTAGTTTTCAACGGAGGGTGCTCTCATTGTTCGAAAAAGGCGGATAATTATGTTGATATTATGATATTATGTTTCTCCACGCGTATTGTTTTTTCCCAGGCGCATTGACATGGTATTTAATGAAAGAAGGGGGAAAACATACAAGGAGTTTTTGTATGTTTTCCATTATATTTTCAAATATAGTTTTTATTGGATTTGTATTATGGGGTCTCGTCTAATCGACCAGACGAATCGTAAAGCCAGAGGCTGAGACTCAACACATCGCAGCGTGATAACTGTTCTACCGAGTACAATACCCCGCCATATACCTATGTACGTCTACAGATGATTCCGTTTACGGAAAATACACATTACTACATTTACTCATGTTTCCATCCACACTTCTGCATTTACTCATTTCTCATATATCAAAATTCATAGTGTCATCAAGTTAATTTCTGTAAGAAGCCTCTGGATGAATGAATGGCATGTTGACATACATACTAACCAAAATTCCAGGTATACAGGGTTGTTGCAAAAAGGCTTTGGCGGGAGCAGATAGATAACAAGTTTATATTATATAATGGTAAAAACAAACTAACTTACGGAAGCCAGAAATAATATCAAATTTCTTCCGTAGACTGTTCATACGCTTCTTAGTTTTACGAATATAGTATTTAATCCGTCACAATTTTTTATGTGTTTGAATTTCGTCGAGATACACCATAATGATATCAAGAAGAACCCGAGTTGCATTGAGTAAAATACAATGAGAACATATAAGATGAAATGGTTAATTAATGTCAACTTTTCGTTGTCATTTTATAAAATATGATGAACCATCATTTAATTGAGATATCAAAAAAAATAAAATGATGTGCGGCGCATTTGTAAATATAAATACTTTGTTGATCAGATACAAAAAAAGTAGTGTAACACATCATTGTAAAGATTAAAGAAAGAGAATTGTAAGTGTTGGGAATAATCCATAACTGTTAGCAAAATTTATAAATTGGTATAATAAAGTATTTAGTTTAAGAAATGGGTCTTATAGCCCTCATTACTATAGGATTACAGATGGTTGAAAACCTTTTTCGGTCTTAATATTTACAGCATACAATAACTCGCTACTTTGGATTTTTAGATTTATATCGAATATTGATAATTACTTTGCATTTTTATTATCGCAATTATAAGATTTAGATAATTTTCTCAACGCGCACTCAAATCATGATTTTATGGCCGTCTCATAAAATGGTCATTTGTAAATTCCAAATCATGAAAGAAATTGTATTTTTCATCCGAGGACATCGGAACATTTATGGAACGATAAAATCAGAAATTTGTAGAGTAACCTCGGAGCAATATTTTCACTTAATTGTTACGATTCAAGAGGGCACGGCCCTTTTTCTTGAAGATTCAGCCCTCTGAACTTAGAATTTACTCTAATTGGTAAGAGACAAATATGTACCGCCCAAACTTATGAATACCGAGGTGAAGTAACAGGTAGAATTTTTAATAAGAGTTAGTTCATATCTTAGTCTCAACATACACTCGTGATCTCTCAAGACAGTCTTCTTTAACGGCAAACAATTTCGAGATCATTCGCATTATCAGTATAGTCTCATACGTCTCGAGATAGTTGAAGTAATTGTTCGATTAATATAACAATCATCAGAAATCGTTTTATGTAGAATTATTTGTATATAAAATAGTACTAGTTAATTGTTGAAACCAATAAAATAGCAGTGTAAATTTAAACTTGTTTATTGTTTGAAGTGAATGTGAGTGAAGTGCCCAAATCCTGAGTTCCATAAATATTTTCAATACATAAGAACAAAATAATTCGATTCACTGTATTAACGTGTAGTGAATGATTGAAATAAGTTGAGTGTCATCCCAAAGCGAAGCATTAGAGACAGCAACTTTTTTCAACTCAAAACAGTAAGGGTTTTAATGTAATTTATTAAAAAAATTCGAGTGTCTGTATCCGCTGTTCGCAATTTGGTTTATCACGGCGTTAAATCATATCTTACGAATTCGATATTGCACTATTCATTTGTTTTTATCTGTTAATCATTATCTTTCTGTTTAAAAATGACAGATTGAGTGAGTTAATTACTCATTAAACTGCTTCGTGGAATCGATTCACGAAGTAGACATTGAAAATATTACTACAAATCCAAATATAAATAGAAAACGATGGAGCAAAATGTTATGTTGTAGGTAAACAAAACAAATAGTTTCATATATAAATTGTACCTCACACATTGATCAAAGCGAAGTATTTTTTCTTTTTTACCAATTAATTTAAAAAAGAAAAGTCTGAGCACTGCTAATGCATATATACACATATATATGTAACTCAATCAGGGGATACAATTATGTATATGCTGGAACCAATCGTATAATAATTTGCGATCGACAATTTGTTATTCGATTATAAAAGAACAAATTCTTTGTTATTTACATTGAATTTTTTTTATTCAATTTAATGTTAAAAAACATATGATTGATTTAATTTTTCAATTCTCTGAAGACAAATAAGTACTAGTCGAACTTCGTAAATGATAAGTAGCGGAAAGATAGAAGAAGAGGGAGAGAGAGATAGATAGATAGATAAATAAGTTTTATTATGCCCTGGCAAATTAGCCCTAGGGCAAGAAGACATAAGTACAATATAAAGTAAAACAGTGTGATTGAGCATAGCTTGTAATAGACGTTAGTAGACTTAACTTAGATTAGCATATAGTAAATAATTTGTGATAATTTCATGAAGCGTAGTGAGGAAAATTGGGGTAAATCAAATCAAGCACAAAGCATATCATAATGAAAATCGTATAGATAGTAATAAAATTGGATCAAATCGAAACGCCACATGCTCACAGAAAATCAATTTGATAATGCGGTCGGATAAGTCATCAGGTCCATTTCGAGAGACAGAGAGAGAGAGAGTGAGAAATTGGAGGGAGGCCAACGATCAACGTTTTCTCATCATTTACAAACTAACGATACAGCAACGTTAATTGATATTTAGAAAAATGTTTCCATAACCGTAATCAGCTTATAAATGTGAAACAAAAAAAAAACAATCGATACCTAAGTGAACCCAATCTATTCTAATTCTATACAATTTAATACAAAATTATTGATTATCCTCAGCGACGAAAAAACGTCAAAATTATGAAGAAAAGACGGATGACAGATATTACTATGTGACTACTAATAATTCTTATGTTTATATGTACTCGTGTACATATTTTATGATTGAATTGACGCGGGACGTATCAATTTAACGTAAAACAACCTTATATAGTTTTTTTCTACGATTAATCTATTGAAAGAAGAAAAAAATATTTATATCAGTAGCGCGATTTGAACCCTTGTACGCCCAAACGCCATATAAATGCGGTACCAATGCGCCAGTTCATCCATCACAGATAACAGATTGAGAAGAAACATTCAAATCATGACTACATTTATATATATCGTAAATATTACTTAGATATTGGTTGAATGTATCTTGGGAATAGATAGCTAATACCCAATTTCTACATTCGTACAAATATATATTTTTTATTAAAATATTTCTACTTTTGGACAAATGTTTATTTTCACGCATTCGTTGCCGAGAGATGAAAGCGCCATCTGCGCTGTATGTTTGTTCCCCACGTGGGGAGCGCCAATGACTCACACGGACAGTCTGTCGCACGCATTAGTGGGTATGGGAATCTCTCACGAAATGGCAACTCTGATTGGCGCTCCCCAAGTTCGGCGCAAAAATACAACGCAGATGGCGCTTTCATCACTCAGCAAAGAACAAGTGAAAATAAATATTTGTTTAAATGTATAAATATTTTAATAAAAAAAATATATTTGTATGAATGTAAGAATTTGGTATTGGCTATTTATACCCAAGTCATAATGCAAGCTATATGCAAGCAATGTCCAAGTAATATTCAAGCTATATATAAATGCGGTAACAACTTAAGCATTTCTTCTCACTTTATGACTTATAATAGATACGTTGGAATATTGGTAGTTTTACGCGCTATTAATATATATTTTTTTTCTTCTTGAAATAAATTAATAGTCGTAGATTTCTTTTTCATTTGTTCTCTGTTTTACGTAATTTAAAAATTACATTTCTCAGATGTATATTGTATATTTATCTATACTACTCCTCACGACGACTGTACGTTTGATTCATTTTATTTTTACACCATATCGTTATTTGTTGTAGTTCATATTCCATCCATGTTTGTCGGCGGCAAAACAAAGTAAAAAGCGAAATATACCGGAGAAAGAAAAGAAAACGAATGGCAAATGAAAAAAGGAAATTCGTGAAACAAGTATTATCTAAATATTGCACAGTGATAAACTATATAATTATGTTTTACAGGTGGAAATTTCATTAGACGCTGCAGAGCACGTACTCTACATTGTGAAGAATTTCTACCTACTAAAACCACCGCTTTTTTTTATGAACAAATAATAAAGCCTAAAAAATAATGGAAATTAAACAGCATCTTCTGCTGGATACAATGTGAGCTCGCACAATTTGAATCCATATCTTATCGAAATCGAAATTGGACCATTCTCTTCCAATTTCGAGACAAACACTAAATAATTCTTCCATTTCATTACGAGTGGATTGATCGGTAACCAATCCGCCTAGTTTATTGTTAATTTGGATGGGGGAAAATCCCGATCTGAATCAAATAAGGCACTTTTGCTTGCAAAAATTCTTATATTTTGCAAGAAGATATCATCAATGAGGAGACGGTTACGCGTTTGATTACTGCCTGTAATAAAAAATTACAAGCCCATTTTCCTAATCTCGTCAGCATCAAATTCTTTGCCTAATTCTGACTGTAAATAAACATTGCATTTCTTACTAAAATCAATTTTCCCTAGTGAAATAAAAAAAATAATCTAAGTTTACGAATTTTTTTAAATTACAAAATGTTTTACATAAATTATACATAAACCTCGTCATACCGTAAACATAATAATTCGATGCATAAAATGGCTTGTATTTGTTCAAATATATAATTCTTCCTTTTTCTTTTTTATAAAATCTTCAATATTATAGTATTATATTTTTAATTACATATTAATGGAATTAAAAAAACAAACATCAGTAAAGGTGACTACAGATACACAATTAAACGTATGGTAAATAATAAAAAGAAAGAAATATTTAAGCTCTTGACGTACTTATAAATAACTTAGACATTAGGGATCATTTACATATCGCTCAGGTATTATTTGAGATTTTACCAGGTAATAATTAAATACTCATAAAAACATATATCAGCACATATATAAATATATTGTCACATAAATTTTTTTGAATAATAAATTTTTTTCGCGCGAGTTTTCGGCTGAATGACGGATGCGCCACCTGCATGTAGTTTCGGCATGAAGTTTGGTGAGCGCCAATGGCTCACATGTACATGCTGTCCTGATATAGTGTGGTGAAAGAGTGGAATATGGAGGGGGAAATAATCTACCTCCGGCTGGCAACTCTGGATTCACAGCAGAGATGCCAGTTTGTGAGAGAATGCCATATATTCATGTCCCACGATTTGACATCTACTCCAAGAGTTGTGCTATCTCAGTGAGGGAAATCAACTACCACGATCTGGCATCACTGGTTTATTGTATTCACATTTCACATAGTCCCTAAAGAACTCCGTGAATTTTCGGTGCGATTCTACGGGTCCAACTCCAATATTAAACGTGGACATTAGTACAAGTGTTTATTATACAAATATGATAAGAATAACCAGCTGACACAAGTCCATTCAATTGTGAAAAATATATTTTTATAATGTGAAGCTTAACAAGATATATGTTAGCAAGTTAACATGTATTTTCAATATTGAGTGGAATTTGTGATATATAATTTGTTCACAGCGATTGAATTCATCATTATCAAGTATAATCATCAATATAGCAATGAAATATTGGGGATAAAATTAGTTGTTTTATTGAGATATAACGAAACTCAAGCCCATTAATAATACAATCTCTTTACTGGAAAGTATAAAAATTATAATTGTCTTACTACTGGAATAAAATTAATAGTTTATATTCACTTATTCAACGAGTAACGATTGTGTGTTTTAATAAAAAATTCGTGAAATTGTCCATTCATTTAAATGAAATAATTTATAATATAATGAATAATGATAAAAAAACAGATGAATTTTGCAGTAGTGAGGTTGTAAAAGAAGGGTTTTGGAGCTGTAGAGATCTCAGTGATATTGTTCCATTGTATTCTGTAAATGGACTTTATTTGAAACCAATTGCCAAAATTAATATATCTGTTAATCTTCCCCAACTGAAAATACCAGGTAAATGTCCTAAATAAACATGAACATAAACAAATAACGATAACAACAATAATAATTGTTATTATTGGTATTACATGTGAAGATACATAAAATAATGAGTAATTTAAATAATAGTAATATTAGAATAAAAAATTTTTACATTTGTCATCAGTGGAATTGAAATTATTATCGAAAATTAAAACAATTGAATACAGGACATTAAACTGGCTAATGAGAACATTGTAGGTGTCTCCTTAACCTCTTTTCTGTTCTTATCTTCAACTTATAACCTCTCTAGCCGTAACAGGTTTTACAGCACATTGCTACAATATAAACAGGAAAAACAATATCATCATGGGAGGTTATGGAGAAAATACGTCTGCTAATCCGCCCCGACGAATTTGTATCACTCAAAGTGACAAAAAGTACATTGGAATACATCCGACTGGAGGGCGACTTAGCGGACAGATGTCGTCTGCATCAGGTATTATCCAGATTAGAGGGTCAGCGGTTAAATCTTGCTGGTTTCTCCAACATCCTAAAGGTGCGGGCTGTCGAGGCGAAGGATGACTTTCCAAATAAGCATTCGTGGGATTCTTTTTTTCGCGATGCCAAGCACATGAATGAACTTAAAGCTGGTGAGAGGCCAGATACGGTTCATATAAGAGGACTTGCAGTAAAATGGTTTAGTGAAGACTATGGAAAAACACCGAGCGAGTCACTGATCATGAAAATATTTAAAAAGTGGGGAAATATCAGAAGAATTGATGTTCCTGCCGCCGATTTATACAGATCGAGAATGAGACTTGGGAATAATATTAAAAAATGTAACTTTGGAGATGGCATTTTTTTCGATTGCTATATTCAATATGTTGAGTATATTGATTTTGTAAAATTGATGGAGTCACTTCGTGGTATGAAATTATTGAAAAAGGACAAACAAAACTGCCTTACTGCGATGATAAAGGTTCATTTTCTTGTCATAATTGCTAAATCGCTGTTATATTTTTTGTCATATATAAATATTTGTTTTTTGTCATCAGGTTGATTTCGATAAAACAAAGCACATGAGTGACAATAGTGTTGCACATCGAGATTTTGAGCGGAAGCGATTAATTGCCCAGGACAGTTTGGCTGCAGAGAAATTGCGAAGAAAGGAGGAGATAGAGGCACAAAAAAAAGAGGAGCAAAGGTAAAGTTTATTTATAATCACATTTATGTATCTATAAATATAAATTCATATCATGACTACAGGAAAAAAGAAGCAGCTGATATTGAAGCAAAAGAGACAAGACGGAAAGAAAGGGAGGAGAAGCGTAAGAGGAAAGCATTAACAGTATTTAGAAAACAAGAAGAAGATAAGGTGTCAATAAAAATTGCAAGAGAAGAAAGAAAATTGATAAAAGCACAACGACAGTTAGAGAGCATCAGATTGCTGGATGAATTATTTGATAGAATAAAAGTAAATTAACAGTGACATTTTTTACTTTTAAATTTTTAATCGAAACTGATTTTGAATGCGTATTGAACATTTTATTAATTTATAGCGGAAAGTTGAAAACGGCGAAATTAATATTAGTGAACAGAATGTATTGAATAAGCAAACATCTCAAGAAAAATCGTTGGAAAATTTAGATGGAACTTTGAGAAAAATATCGGAAAAGGATGAAAAAAATTCGAGTAAAAAAGGAAAAAAACTAAAGAAAAAGAAATCAAAGAAAGAGAAAAAAAGAAAGGTATTATAATAATAATAACAACAACAATAATAATTATTATTATTATTATTATTGTCGCCGTTGTTGCTACTGTTATTATTATTATTGTTATTATTATTATTATTATTATTATTATTATTATTATCATTATTATCATTATTATTATTATGTGGGACATTGCATTTGAATTCGTGAATAATGCAGATTCACTTTATGATTAACATTTGAGACACATACATATGTGTTATATGTATTTCAGAAAAAAGAAAAACATGATATAGTGAGCTCGAGTGATGAACCATCAGATAGAGAAAGTGATAAGAAAAAATTGAAGAGTGCTCTGGGGTTAAACAAATCATATTCAAATTCAAGTAAGTGACATTGAAGTAGTCGATAATATGCTTGCTTGATTTCATCTAATAAATATGTGTTGTTTATTATTATGACAATTTAGGTGTTCCCAACGGTGATCCAAGTGTGAATTTTCCGTCAATTTACTCACAATTTCCTCAGCCATGGTTCTACGATGCTGCGGCCATGATGTTTCCAGGCATGGCTCGTGGTGGACCAGGAGCGGGTGGTATCAATCGATATATGCGTGGTCGAGGTAGAGTGAGTGGTTATGCTGGAAGAAGAGGTGGTGGACGTGGAAATCGACGGTCAATGCAATCTTTCAACCCTCATGCTTATACACAACAATATTATAAATATTTTGCGAATTTGGCTGGAGTAGATTATTACGAGAGCGATTATTCAAGATCTAGATCGAGATCATCAAGTCACGGAAAATCATTTTCAAGGTCGCACAAAAAATCACGACGAAGGAGAAGTAGTAGTAGAAGCAGTAGTAGTAGCCGTAGTCGATCAAAATCGCGACACTATGTTCGCAGATCATTTTCAAGATCACATTCCCGATATTCAAGGTCAAAGTGTATCTCTCAATCGCCAGCGACAAAACCGCGACGACAACGCAGTAGATCGAATGTCAAGGTGACAAGGGCTAAATCGAGATCAATAACTCCAAAAAACAAATCTAGAAGTAAATCTTGGTCCTTGCCAAAATCACCGAGACAAAGAGTTTGTTCATGGTCAAAGGACGTTGATGACGTGGAGACGAATGCAAATAAACAAATGTCAACCAATGATAATCGAACGAAATTGTAAATGGTAAATAATTTATAATTAGTGTCTGTCAATGTTATTGTAATCATGGAAAGTGTTTATTTCTAATTCAAGATAAATTAATGAATAACAAAACCAATGAATAAATAAAAATGAAATACTGTTACGGACAACATTTTATGTAAATTTTTTTGTTACTTTAATAGGACAAAAAAATATGTTGAATTATTAATTCTATTGAATCATCTGTTTTAATTCATTTAACATTAATTTCGCTTTCATGCATAATATTGACATCTCAGAAATATATCTACTAATTGATTTGTGTTTATTGGAGTTATAAATATATATATGCATATATATATACATACATATATGTATGAATCACTATTGAGTATTCAATTTCGTTGTCATGTCTATATTTTTGTTCGTTTCATATTTTTAACCTCATTATTTTAATCAATTCAACTTTTATTATATATTATACTCAATGCATTCACTTAAAACTATGTAACAACATATACAAACATAATTTGTTTACATCAACACTTATTTAAAATTTTCTCTTAATTCAGAAGTTTTCCTATAGTTAAATGTATATATAGTTATCCTCTATAATTTATATGCTTCAATATTTTTTGGAAATCAGGAATTAAGGATTTAGTCTATTTTTCCTATATTTCAATCTTAATATGTATTATTAACCTAATACTATTCCCATGTGACTACAATTAAATAGTCTTATGTAATTTTTAATTCTCCAATCAAATTGATTCGTATTAAGAATTTATCATAATTACTTGCACTTTTACACACTCGCTGACGATATACAATTTGTTGCTGAGAAGAAATTGTAATTTGTGAGTCTTGTTATTCTATTATTCTGATATATTCTCAATGACATCAAAATATCCTTGTACACTGAGCAAACAATTTAGTTATAGTGAATTCATGATTTATTATACGGTTGTTATTAAACATGGAGAATTCAATATAAACTAATGTGAATATGATCATTTTTTGAACGGCATTGTATTGCTCAGTGAGAATAATTCAATTGTCGATACAACTTCTAAGTCCAATTGGATGATTGCAATAAATAAATTCATTAACATGTAGAACTAATTTACCATATTACTTTATTTAACTTATATTTCTCACAAATAAGCATCAGCATACTTGTGATCATTGCATTCGTCTACTGCAAATGAACTACTATTCTGTTAGAGAAAATGATATAACTATTCCAATGGTACAAAAAATTCACCATTAACCTGAAACTGTCAATATCATAATAAACAATGAAGGTGTTACCTAAATTGACAGCACAATACAGTTGTTTGCCATGAGTTCATTTTTTTAATGTAGATTGATTGCGAAAATTGATTTTGATAATAAAATACTTCTCTATCTATTAGTATGTATTGATAATGAAATTATTCAACTTATTGGAAATTCGGAAGGGAAAATAGAGACAGATTTTTATATTCTTATCATCCTGAATTTATAAAGAGGTGACAAAAACTGATGTTAACATTGGCTCAAATATGACAATCACTAATACGGGAATAGTTCTAAATAAAAATTGCTATATCCTATTGGGATCCGATATCCTGTTCTACAGGCATTTATGTTCGCTTTTCAATGTTCTACTTGAATATTTGATAGTATAATATTCTTGTCGTTTCAAACAATCAAAATATTAAATATATATGACCGTTTTCTGCGATTTAATGCATAATAATTTGCTCTCAAGCATGAGCTCTATTACATAATTTATTTTTGGGTATTTCGACTTATATAAGTGCAACTGTTGTTTGATTTTTATTTACTATATGATGATATTACAATCACACTTATATTCTGAAAGACATGTAGAATTTTCATCTAATATTCGGACCGAATAATGTATAAATAATTACATTTTAAAGAATCCACTCACACCGACGATTATTCATAATATATATATATACATATATATATATATTTTATGTTTTCACAGATTCATTGATGTTATTTATATATGAAGTATGTTCTATTCGTGATAATTATTACTATATTGCATTGCATACAAAAGTTTTGAGACTCTTGGAGTCATTCAATAACATACATCTACATATATATAATTCTGAAGTGTTCGGTTGTGATTGCTGTAATGTATGAAAGGACTTTTGATTCATTACATTACTATTCAATTTTCATCGCAGGTCAAATAATATTTATTGTGGGTTTCATTGTCTCCATGTTACATTGCATATATATATATATATACACAATATAGGAATGTCTGTTAATTCAATTGTACAGCTGTAACCAGAATAGATTATTTTGCCCTTCCTTTTTTTTATCTCCATGCCGTTATACTCTGTATGTATGTGTTGTGTGAACCTGTGAATCATATGTCATTTATTGTTGTTGTGAGAATAGTATTACAAGTATTTGGCCGGGATGACAACGAAAATAAAATTATTTTATTACAATATTGCGGTCAAATACTCATGATCATTCACATCTTTCTCGTATTTTGAATGATATATCCGAGATATTTTATGGGCATATATATATATTTTTGTATGGTTACAAGACCGGGTTATGTTGGCAGTATAGATTATCTGTGTAGTTAGATCAGCGATTGAATAGCAAGAATATCTTTCATACTTATAGTTATTTCAATGGATTATAAATATTGTCCCGGATATATTTATTCAAAAATACATTCTTCGGCAGTTTGATATCATCAATGGAATACGATCTGTATGCAAACAACACCTTCCGATGTCTTACAAACTCATCTGAAGAAGTATATAGTCAATCCCGCAATCGACAAAGTCGACATATTTTTCGTTTTTTTTTGTCTTGGAACAATTTGAAAATCGCTCAAATTTAAGGTCATAAACTAATACTGGATCTAACTATTAATTGTTAATTTCTTCTATCGTTCGTTACCGTTTCTATTTGTGATAAATCCATTTATACAATGTCTCCATATTATTTACATATGTCTAGAGTGTTGGAGACGAACAGAACATAGCGAGGAATCGATAAAAACTAGTTTAGTAATAATAGTGAGTGAATTCTTAATTACAATTAAGGTGAGAAGTAAATAAACTCTTTTGTAGCATTAGAATGAACATGGTTTAGTACCAGTATCAGTGCCAGTTTATAAGCAGGGTGGAGTAAAATTCCTTTGATGACTCTGATGACATAAATGTATATGCCGTGGTGTGTGCACTCGCATACCAATACAATATTCATATAATATTGCAATGATGTAACTTTCGTAGACCAGAGAATGAAGATGTTAGTTGTCAATTGATTATTTCTCTTTAAAGTGGTCCCAATATTGCAAGAAAACAATAATGTTCCGTGGTCAATTCAGAAAAGTAAAAATGATTTAATTGAAAGACTTAATAATAGTTGATTATTATTATCAAAAATTTTAATACATGTTAAATTTCTGCGTATCATTCCGAAATAAATTTCATATTGGCTACTTTCAAAATTCGTTGTTTGAAAAGTGATGAACATATTACAGCCATAAATACAAATTTTTATTTTCTTCTGTGCTATTATTACTATAATCTATTTTTTCCGCATTGACCACCATGATTTTTATATCATTCGCAATAATACATAGTAGAGTATTTATCTCTGCTACTCGTGCTATTACTATTTTCTTTTCTGATTTATTTTTATGATTTTACAATAATACTCATGGATAATTGGCACAAAATACGGCCCAACACTTAAATCCAATTACTTGAATGTTCATCGAAATTTTTGCCAATCATTTGTCGTCTAGTGAATGTGCTATCACAAACGTTGCATTAATAATTTAATATCAATTTATGGATATCAATGATTATAGCACCGATGCTTTTCTCTATATGTATATCAATAGTATGCATATTGATATATTTTATCGCATCTATTGTTATTCATGGAATTATGTTGTGAAATTTGGCCATATCTATTTTGTTAATTTCAGGTGATTCTAATACGGAAATTTTTTTTATTATTTTAGTAGGATACATTCAACATTATTTTTATGAAAAATACACGCAATATTAGTAATTTCTTTTTTATTTTTCATCAATATTATGGTTGACAACATTTGAATGTACTGAAAATTGGTTCAAATAGACTTGCGTGTATCATTAGTTTAAGAAACAAAAGTTTTAAAACTTTTTGGTTTTTATCTCGCCTTCATTTGAGTTTCATCATTATTTTTTATAGCATACGATAAATATATCATTAGGTATTTTATTGGTCGTTCTTACGTAACAATCATGGACGGCGATTGCCGTTTTTTAAATAATATCGCGGTAAAGTTTTTTATTAAAGTTTTCGTCATAGAATAGTTAAAACTGTAAAACTTCTCAATGGTATTTTGTTTTCTTGTCAGTACACCAGTTATAGTAATAATAATATAAATGAATGCTTATACTCAACGTAATATCATAACTATCGCTTATAATAAATTGGGGTATTATTCAATTTACATATATATAACTATACATGAAACTTCATATGGGTTCAATTTTTTAGGTGTTGTGTTATAACGCGTTGCTGAAAGCTACAATATATTGTATATTCTATATGAAATAGTGAAAAATTTTTTCTACGGTCGGAATATTATCGGCAAAATTTTTTTTTGTTTGCATTCACTAATTTTCCATTTTATTTTATTGTAGCAATTTCACATCTAATGATTTTGGTCTAATTTTTTTATTGTTTTAAGTGGGAAGAAAGGTTTTTGTCATTTTGTAATTTATCATTGAGACACAATCCTGGAATATTATTTGTATTTAGGGAATCGTTTCATCATCATGTTCAACACTTATCACTCACTTGTCATTGTGTAATTGTTTATTGTTTTTATCATTTTTTCATTGTTGAATGTTCGACTCCAGATACACCTCTTAGACTTTAATTATCGCCTACTGTTTCAATAGTTAGACATTAATAGTTACACTTTTCTCATTTCTTTTAAATTATGTATTTTTTACTTATATTTTTTTTCTACAATTTTACTTCTCCATCGGTTTTTAGTTGGCGAGCTCATTACTATAATGCACTTTGAAGAATTCTATATAAAAATATTGTGTAGTTATCGTGCCCAATGCGTATTTTTTTATATTTTTCGAGATTAGTGAGAAATAACTGGCGACACGTCTGTTCATTTATTGAGTTTGTTTGTTTGTTTATTTTGGTCCCGTTTCGCGATGTCAAACCCTTTTATCGAAGTTATTTTTTTATTTTTTTATTTTTTTCATCCATTCTACACATTTCTTCATCATCCAAATGAAATAAAACTTATTTATGGAATCAGAATGAATTGTAATTTACCGACAAGACGATTAATTCATTTTTCATTCGAATGTTTTTCATTCAATTTTTTGTTTTTGTTTTTGTTTTTAACAAGCAACGTAAAAACATATTGACCTACTAGATATTATCGTATTTTTCTTCGTTTTGTGTTATATCGAACAAAATAATTGAATACTTAGTATAGTCAGCCGCGCTAGATGCGTCAACTATTACTGCCTTATTTGTTTGTTAAAAAATGTATGATTTGTTCAGTTAAAGGGGGCGGGGTCCTATTTTTCTACCCTTCATAATTACTATTACATGTCATTTGCACATTATGGGTTAATGTGCATCCATTTTTATTGTATTGTATTATTAAACGTCATTATTATTAAATTACTACGGACGTTAAAGCCGATAAAATCACTTTGCATTCACCTCACTCATATTTAGTGATCGAAGATAATAAATGTATATATCTATGTCTAATCCGTCAGTGAAAAATGAAAAATAAACACTTGAACTGGTTTTTTTTTTTTTTTTGAGCGTGACAATTGATACCACTATATCAACTTCAAATGCTTGCGTCGTTAATGCAAAACATGCATTAGATAAAATCGCACTCGATATACATATCATTTCCGATTAAGGCCATCGTATCGCAATAAGTTTAGTCCATGACCAAATGTACAGAGTATTTACTGAAAAAGTAAATATATAAATAAATAGTAGTTATTAAGAATTATGATTGAAAATATATCAATAGATCAAATGATTGTTGATTGTGAAAGTTGATTCAAGATATTGAAATGTGGTGGTATAGGAGGGAGCGAAAAAAAAACTGTAAATTTTATTTTCCTTGAGTTTAGATGTAAATATGCATTACGAGATTAACGAGCACTCTTTTTTACTAAATTATTTCTAGAATTTTCCAATAAATGTTCCCGTTTTTGCCATAATATTAAAACAAATAAGTGTTACCGTTATCACTGTGCTCTCAAATATTTTTTGGTCAAATGTAGCACAAATTATACACAACAAAAAACATTGAATAATTGAAGCAAACTTTTAGAATGATACAGATAGTATAATACCAAAACGAAATAAGAATGAGTGTATAAGAGTATAAAGAATAATAGGGATATAGAACTAGAAATAGGACAGCTTTAACAATGAAGGAAAGTTTCGTGTTAAGTCAAAGTTAAAATACCTTAATTATTAAGATAATTAGTTTCAGGCACGCAATAGTTGTGCAGGGAGCAGCCTGCAGCTAACGGATGTATCCAATATTATTTGACTGGTAATTACATTTAGCCCGATCATTTTTACATTATACTATACATAAGTCAAATAACCGCCCATAATAATATTTATGGGCGAAAATGTCGAACTGGACCGTTTAGTATGAGTGCTGTGGCTGCAATGACGTGGCTCAGCTGTGCGGTGATGTGTCTGAGCCTTGACTGGTCCCAAGTCCACCTAAACCAGCCTGGGTTGTAAGCCGCGTTGCTGATTGGGACATTGTTGGTATTGTATGTTGTTGCTGTATTTGTATTTGTTGTTGCTGTCTTGAGTTCACTGTATCTGGTACTAAATGTGGCGTTCTACTAGAAACTGGTGGTAATACCGGACTGGCAGGCCAAGGATGCAGCGACATTACACTTGGTGCACTTGGTACGCTACGCGAGTGCGGCAGTAATGGTGAATTTGTCAGGTTGGCCAATGGATGATGGGCGGCAGCACTCATATTCCCGGTAATTCCCACGCTCAAGCTATTACCGAGGCTATTCATTGGTCCAGCACCGCCACTTGGTGTCGCACCCAGTGCAACTGCTGTGTCAGGATGAAGAAAGTTACGTCTTTGTTCCATTCGTTCGGCATGTTGGGCAAGACACCTGGTCAATGCTTCAGGTAACATTTCCAACTGTTCTTGAAGTGACGTTAATTTTTCTTCTAGATTAATCAATCGTTCTTCAAATGAGTCTTGTCGTGTGCTCATATCGGAGACTATTTCATATACAGTATTCTGCGTCTGAATATGGAACACACGTCATTTACTTCAAATACTAATCATTTATCAGTTACTCATTATACTTATTCGTTTTGTTGCAAGAGACAAATGACAATGGCGTCTATTGTCATTGTTTCATTATCACCTACTCACCTTTGCCATATCTGTGATCGTGTTAGCATTGTCCATCAGTTTACGTTGGTCCATTTTCACTTTTCTCAGTCTGAAAAATACACAATGCATAAGAACAACAACAACAACAACAACAACAACAACAGCAGCAGCAGCAGCTGAATAATAATAATAATAATAATAATAATAATAATAATAATAATAATAACAATAATAATAATAATAATAATAACAATAATAATAATAATAATAATAATAATAATAATAATAATAATAATAATAATAATAATAATAATAATAATAATAATAAATATACAAATGAATTTTTTATTTGTTTATAGTAGTTTTGATTAGTTACAATGAAGGCGGATTTTTTTTGCCCATTTTGTTACTCAACTTACGCATAAATAGCGAGAAGAAATTTCCGTTGATGTGTTCTTACGCGGCCCGGATTGACTCGTTTCACTAGACGTGTGTGCTTGTAGATGAGCCACGTTTCACGTAAAACATTTGCTGCCGCATTTTTCAACTACAAATTCCGAAAATAATATGATATACAGTGTAAGAAAAAATGTTGTCTAAATGTTTACTTACTCGTTTGGTTAGTTGTGTATCCATCATAAAATTATGTACGTGTTTCTCAGCCCTGGTGAGTTCCAATTTTCTTGATACCACTGCTACAAGCAATGCGGTACAACCTGCTCCCTATTACAAAAAATCAATCAAGTTTTAGTTACATTCAATTTACAGATGAGATGTTTATTGATTTACCATCATGCCAGTGGACACGGCGATACCACGACCGCAGTATGTATTGGGTACAATATCGCCAAATCCAACGCTGAGGAATGTAATAGCAATAAGCCACATGGCATTGAGCAGGTTGGCATGTTCTTCATCATGGAACCTGTATATTATTAACGAAACCATTAATAACGTACATGTTGAATGGGTATAAATTAAATTCATTGGGGATAATTTTCTCATAAAAATTATTACATTCTTTAGTTGAAACTTTATCGCAATAAAAGTAGTCGATATAGTAACATAATATTATATGATAGTTAAGAAATAAAAACAACAACAAAAATAATAATAATAATAATAATAATGTACCTTTCGCATTGTCGGAGTGTCCATGATGCTATGATCCAAAGTGACACCATAAAGACAAGTAAAACGGTACCGGGACAAATAGTCATCAGTGTTTTGAGAACAAATCGTGTGTTGAAATTGATACGATTCAAGGCTCCTATGCTTCGAGATGAGGCGTCAGTGAATAATTTTGAATGAAGTAACATTACGCGACAAATAAGATAAAGTCGTAAAAACATTGGCAATGACAATGTTACATCATATGGTACCCATTGGGAGCCCATGTCGCCACCTTTATTAGCTAATTTTGTTGTCCAAAGGAAGTAATATTCACCGGGAATCGGATGAATAGCGCATATTATTAGTTCTATCGATATTTGAGATATCCTTTGCCATGTCATTGCAATTCGCCAATCGTCCGCGCAGTTATCGATCATAAATAACTGTAACATAATGAATAAACTTGACATTATTATTCATTATGAATAATAGACAAACAATTCAATTATTTTACAATATATTATTTTATTTTGCCCTGAATATCAATTTAATTTGTAGTTAATCATATATTTGAAGTAGTAGATATGTAACTTAGTTAGGAGAGAAAGAGGGAAGGTGATATTGGGAAAATGATTAGGACTACATTAAGACTGTTTACATATTTGCAAGGAATTCGTTCCGCGGTGTAGGAAATGTTGTTCCTGATACACAAAATTGCCGTTTTCAGTGAGTTTATAAACTTGTACATACATGCGCAAACGAAAGATACGTACATATATATACATGGGGTTCATTCTGTTTAGGACATTAAACAGTAATATGAGTTGACTGTACTAGTCCCATGTCCACGGTAGTTTTCATCACGTTAGTCAACTATATTTAACGTGAAAATGAATTGAAGATAAAATTTTAAACTTTGTAGGGCAAACAAAAAATTGCTGTTAGGTGAATGACAAATTTCCATATTTAATTTGCATACGTCTTCTCATGTACTAGGAAGTGTCGGAAACGTCAAGAAATGTAAAAACTAGAAGATTAAATTTTCAACGATTCAAATACTTCATTTCATTGCGTTGTCAAAAGTGAAAAAAATCCTAATTTTTGGAATAAAATAAGAAATGTTTAAATTAGATTCCAAATTGTATAACAAATAGTGTGTTTACAAACTTTAATGAAGAATAAGTATCATTCTTTCAATTTTTCACGCTTATATGGTTTTATAATTACATTTTATTGTCCTATACAACATTCAATTTCAATTCACTAATTATCACTTCTTATCATCTTGTATTTGTTCTCGAACAATCATTTACTAAGATAAAGATTGATGATTAGTTTCAAAATTTTTTACCAGAATTTTTTCTACAGTCCACTTAAGGTCGATTGTTGAGGAATAAAAAAGGTTGTTATGATCCACAAGGGCAAAGTAAATAGAAAAAAAGTTAAATATATGAATATAACCTCGTGGCCAGTGATTATAGCGGTTATGATATAGATAGGGTAGATAGTAAAGTAAAATATGAAGAGATAAATCGATAATCCAAATAGATATATACAAAGGTGCATCTACCTATAGAAATATAGATCCATTGTAAAAGTGAGCGTGATTAACACAACAAAGAATAAAAAACTTGTAAACCGACTCGTTACAAAATTTTATTCCGTAATATACCTACGTTTTAATTCTTTCAGCACTTGAATTTTCAACCCACTTTTCCTCTGTTTATTGTTATAATATATATTATTCAATGTTTCTCATCGAAATGGAAGGGAAACAAATTCAAATGAGCAATTGAACCAAATCTAAATATCATGTGATTTACAGCAGTCAACCAATTTATTATTATTATTATTATTATTGATGTTGATTAATAATAATTAGGGAAATGTAAAAAGCAATGTTCTAATAGCATTGTTGTGCATGATTTATGATTTATGTTGAGGGTATTCCGTAGTTTTATACTTTATTACTATATATAGCTGAACCTTCTTGTACTCGTATCCCGCCAAGAAGATTTACTTGGTAATGTCCTGTGTTATAATTTTTGGTTTGCAATTGTACGGCTAGACCAGACTAGACTGCCAAAAATATATATTAAGTACACAACTTTGCTCCCGCCGTTGTTTTTAATTTGAGGCTTTATTATAAAAAAATGGTTAGATACATTGAGTTTCAAAAAATTGTCCAGTGCTGCCCACTAGTTTGTCTCATATTTCGGGCAGCAACCGAATTCTGCGGCGAAAAAATTTCTCATTTGATGAAATATGTGTCGATCCAATTTTTGACTTCTTAATAAGAATCGAAGTGCTGGTCAGCCCGGCCGTGTGCCATTGAGCGAAACAAGTGGTAATCAGATGGAGCAACATCTGGAGAGTACGATGGGTGAGGTAAAATTTCCCATCTTAACGTTTCAAGATATTTTTTAACCAGTTTCGCAACGTGAGGTCTAGCATTGTCATGTTGTAAAATGATCTTATCGTGTCCCTCGCTGTATTGCGGCCGGTTATCTTTTAATGCGCGGCTGAGACGCATCAACTGTGTTCGATAACGCTCACCTGTGATTGTTTCAGCCGGTTTTAGAAGCTCATAATAAATTACGGTTAGCTGATCCCATCAAATGGAAAGCATGACCTTAAAGCCATGGATATTCGGTCGAGGTGTCGACGTAGCAGTATGACCGGGTAATCCCTATGATTTTCTGCGATTGGGGTTATTGTAATGTTTCCATTTTTCATCCCCGGTAACAATACGATGCAGAAATCCTTTCCGTTTTTGTCTTTCCAACAGCTGTTTACAAGCAAACAAACGACGCTCGATGTCTCTTGGTGGTAGCTCGTAGGGTACCCAATATCCTTCTTTCTGGATCATTCCCAAATCTTTCAGGTGTTTCGAAATTGCTTGTTGACTGACTCCGAATGATTCTGCTGATTCTTCTTGTGTTTAACACGAGTCTTCACTAAGAATCGCCTCCAATTCTGCATCTTCAAAAACTTTTTCCTTTCCACCACTATGCTGGTCTTCGACAGCAAAGTCACCGTTCTTGAAACGTCGGAACCACTCTCGACACGTTGTCACTAATAATGGCTTCACCATAAGTATTAGAGATAATCCGGTGAGCCTCTGCCGCAGATTTTTCCATGTTAAAATAAAAAAGTAATACTTCCCGCAAATGACGAGAATTCGGTTTAAATTCGGACATATTTAATTAAAAATAATGTTATGATGCAAACACAAATTAACTTATATTAACGTAGAGTTATATTTACAAATGTCAAAACAAAATGTTCGACATCTGTGATCAATTTATTTCAACTACTACTAACTACTACAGTCATCTTTCAGAAAACGGCTGGAGCAAAGTTGTAGACCTAATAGTATATCGAGTGAAACATGGAAGGGGGGAAATAAGATGACACGAGCGAGAGTTGGTGGGCGTGTGGGTGGAACAATATAGTAGAGCAAGAGATTTGAGTTTACAATAGGAATATCATAGAAATCGATGTGACATGTTGGCGGTGGTAGTATTAGGCAATAGTGGAGCATAAAGGACATATTTGATCTAGAGTCTATCACGCTGACATGATGTTATTTACATTCATGTGCGAAGAACAAGTGCATTAACGTTGTTTTCATTTGAATATATATTACTCTTAAGCAATTAAAATAAATGAAACTAATAAATATAACAGTACGACGTCTATTGACTAACAAATCGATATTATCACTATATACTCAGTTTCATTCAAACTATTTTTCCTTTGTGAGAATTATTTCATGCAACATTGATCCCTTTCTTGAGTCATTTTATTTCCCTCATGCTATTTGACTTTTTGACATTTTAAGTGGTCGGTTGGAAATGAGGCTTATATTCACTGAGAAATCCAAGCATATTGTTTAGTAATAAAAATATGTCTGTTGCCGAAGATACAATATATTTGGAACTTTAAATATCGTCTGTTACATTTTTTCTTTGCAATAAAATCGTTTATATGTGTACCTACATATATTTCAATTCGCAAACTACTATGTTTTCTGTCTTGTCTCAATTGCTTTCCATTTCTTGATTCCTCATATCAATAGAAAACCGAAATGGCGGACAAAGCTCATATAAGAACATGAAAATATAGGTATAATAAATGGAGTCGCCATTTTTTGTTATTACCATTTTCATTTTCTTTGGTATTTCTTCACTTGAAAAGTAAATTGGACAATAAATAAGAGGAAAGGAAAGCCCATCAGTACAAACCATGATAATATTATAAAATATATAAATGGAATTGGTGATAGCTCTATGATAAATGTGGAACATAGTTTAAAGTTATTCATTATTTAGGTAAAATTGAGTGATATTTTAAACCAAAAGATGTTAAATTTATAACAACATAATAATAAAAGAGAAGGAAGGGATTCGACGGCACCGGCTGCTATGTCACCAAATTATGGCGCCTTTTTATCGACCTTTCATATCGTCGCCAATGTTGAAGCTATATTATGTAATGTAGAGTGTGGTGTGGACAATGGGGACAGGGCAGAGTATAGAATTGTGCAGAAGAGGAAAAAATATAATAAGAGGAGAGCGGAGAAGTAAGAATATATTTAGACAAAAATAAAAGAAATCTCATTGGGGTGATACAGTGAAGGTCATATCATAAGGGCAAGGGCGGAAACGGTGAGGGGCGAATTTGAGCTTTCGAGATAATGTCGAAATTATTAAGACTAAGTATATACGTATATATGATTACGAGTATATATCTTGTACGTGTATATGTGTACATCCACTGTAACCTAGTTCAACAAACTTACTCATGACAAACTGTGGCAACACATACTTTTCATCATAAAAACTTGTGCTTTATTCCAACTTCACTAAATTCAATGAAACTCCATTGGGTGTCGGGTGTTTCGCTACATATAGAAGGGGAAAAGGAGTGATGAAAAAAATCATTGGCACAACGAAGACAAGTTAATTTAGGTGGGGGAGGGTCGTCGCATTGTACACAATATTATTTATCAGCAAAATCGTGAAGTAAGCCAGAAACATCTCTATATTTTTAGAGGACAAATATTTATGTACATATCTCGATATTATTTTTTTCTATTTACCGTTTGATATTTGAAATATTATTTCACATACCTGAACTTCTAAGGCATGATAAGCAAATATGAGGCCAAGCAGTATCACAGTAGACACAGAGATCAACGTTTTGAGTGCAGTTGAGTAGAATGACGCCTGAAATAAATATATATATATATATATATATATATATATATATTTATATAGAAATTAATAAATTGATATTTTTTTTACAAATTCATATGTTGGAAAAATATTGTAATTGGAATAATAGAAGAGTGCAGGTAAATATAGTTGTTGAATGATGAGTACAATATCAGATTATTTGGGGAATTGAAATGATGTACCGTAAAAATAATTCATGATGATAATTTCATCTGTGAATAAAATGTGTACAAGATTGATGTATTGCGCTTTTATCGTCATTATTATTTCAAAAAATGTTGTGAAAAGAAAATTTCATGCTATTTAAGTTCATTAATCGATGGACAAATATTCGCCGACAAGTATGAAACGTAAATAAAGATTGAATGGTTATGATTATTCGACAGTTATCGCAAAAACTGTATAATCTGCCACAGTGTATTTCAACATGTAATGCTAGTCTTTTATAAAATTGATAATAACATATTTGTGAACAAACAAATGAATCGTTTTCTATATAGTTCGAAATATTGCATTGACAAGTAATATAATTGCTAATTAGTAATTCAAGATATTATTATATTTTACAGTGACAAATAAAAGACGGGAGTTATATGAGGCGGGTATATGCCTAGAAATTGGGCCAAAGGCTGTTTATATGATGTTGTACATCAATGTTGATGGAGCAGCGGTAGATAGATGCGCTTGTGTGCAACTCACTGTGACAACAGTAGAGGTATACCTAATTGAAATAGTGAATTAGCGGATAAATCAAGACACCATTAAGGAATTAAGCTTCTGTTACCCCATATTCATGTAAAGTCTGTTGATATATCGATTTACATCTATTATATATAGTTCCATATGGAATTTTCATAAACATAATAAATCCCCTCATAAGAAAAATATTCAATAATGGTGATAATACAATTTAATATTATATTCATTTTTGAATTTCGGTCAGATAAAAATATAAAGTGATGTGCAATTTTTGTGAAATAAACAGGTATATTTACAATAAATTTATAAATTGTTATCGAAATTTTTTCTATTGATGTGTTCGATTATTGAAAAGAGATGGAAAATATAGGTTAATTGAATTGTTATTGTATATAGATTTAAAGGACATTAATGAATAATAATCTGTAAATTTTTCCGTTGTACAAATGGAAAATTAATAACCAAAGTGCACTTAGGTTGACGAGAATGTATGTGCAGACGACAACAACGACGACAACGATGACGAAGACTAGTTGAGCTAGACTGCATGATGTTCAATGTCGTGCTCTCGCACTCTCACAGTTCTCTATCATGTTTATTCTCGAGTTTGAGTTTCACGTTGTTATAGTCCAACAATAGTTTCCACAACAATTTCTCTCACGTTCATTCACTTGTTCATATATGTCCATATGCGAGAAATATTTAAATCATCTGCATACATATATTTGTCGAGCATTTTTCATAATTTTTACTAAATTTTCGTGTGATTTTTGATATGCAAAGACATTGAAGTTTTCCCAACTTCAATAAACCCGCAACACAAAAGTGTACATACCAGCATTCAAATACTTACAGAGAGAGGTATGAAGAAACATATTCATATATACAGAGAATATTGTGTCATGAAAAAAGGTTTTTCATATATATAGTTATATATTGAATACAGTTAATATATTATTTATCAATGGCAAATAAAAAAATTTTAAAAATAGTGAAAATAAATGGCGGAAAATGAGGGGATAGTTCGTATTAAGATTAATACTTCAAACAAGCTTTCCCTGTCTACTTTTTTTCCCTTGAAAGCTTTTCAAGATGCTCTGATGCCGTTGTACAAGAGAAGAGAAAAAAAATTCCACAAAGACGAAGATAAAGAGGAGGAAAGTTTTTATGGTGACATCAAACGTGGGTGCGGATCGTGAGAAGGATAATATAAGAAAACAAAAAAAAGAAAACATTGAAAAAAAATGAAATATATGTTTTTAGGGGATGTAAAGACACACTACTTATATATATATATATCCATATTTGCAATTAAATAATATAAATTAATGAAAAAATAGATCCAGCTGCGCACAAGATTTATGGGCACAATACGTTTGGTTTAATATACATATATATAATGAATATCTATCGATTTTTTAATGAGGTTGGATGGACAACGAATATTGACGAGTATACGGTGTAATATGGCGCGTGGAATGGGAAAATATGGGAACCATACACACATATCGTCGTTGTTACTGTAAAATGTCGTATGTCCAAAATATTAACTTTTCAGGAGATGGAAAAAACCTACTAACTTTTTAGTTTTTCCTTTTATTTCCAATATTCAGAATCTTGGATATCTGGTGCCCACTAGTTTTTGACATACGACGTTTTGCAATAGGCTAGATATGGATATTTCGATTTGAATGCTGGCTTAATCCGGAATTCGGTATTTTTTGATATACGACGTATTGTAGTAATACCGACGATATTTAGTTGAATATGTATAATTGAAAGCTGTAAAGTTGGCGATTTTCAGAATGATAATACACGTTTGGTGTAAAATGGGGGACATCATCATTAAATAACGTTTTTTTTTTTAAAAAAAAAGAGCGATTGAGAGAGTTGCTTATTCGCGGGTAATAATAAACAATGGTGATGGCACGGTGTGAAACGCGGCATCTCTATGAATAAACAATGCGATGCAGTTTAATTGAGAATGCACGATTTGTGATATAACACTGATTGTGACTTAATATATATTCAAATAATTGAAATCCGCACGACAAACATAAAATTCACAGTAAGGTTGATTGAACACTAATAATTTGTTTCTGTGATGATTACAATATGATTTTATATAGACATAGATGGTTATCAACACCGTTTGATTACTTAATAATACACAAATGACGTCATCAGATACGTCCCACAAGTAACTTTTAAAACTCATAATAGCAATACACTTTGATAATAATATAATACTATTTTAAATGAAAAACAAGTTTTTGAATTAAAATATTATCTGACCTTGGTATAAACACCAGCACTGGACAGTTCATTTTCGATTACCATGATGATGATGCCAAACATACCCATGACAAGTGCATAATCGCTGATACGTTTACGCTTGTCAAATAATGCCTTCCGTCGACCAAGCCGATAACCAACATTTGGTTTATGTTTTGAACCCGGACCTATACTGCCGGAAGGTGCACCTTTCATTGGGCCACCGCCAAGACCACGTTCGTCCATATAACGTGGATATTCAGAGTGCACACCCACCAAAGCAATACCGGCGTCATCGCCACCGGTGCCACCCCCGAGGACGCCACCTCCGCTACCGCCACCGCTACCGCAACCGCTACCACCGCTACCAGGTATACCTCCAGTACCGCTGCTGCTTCTCATCGCACCAGGGATAGAGAGAGTTGACACTGGCTTACGCAACTAAAACATTGCAATGTAATAATTAAATTATTTCACTTATCATTATCATCGCAACCCATAAATAATTCATTTTCTTTAAGGGGAGCTATTTATACTGGTGTTGCAGTCGTGACATCTTTTCAAGAAAAACTTTGTTATTGGTTCATATATATATATATATTGACCCACGTGCCAATATTATCTATTGCCGTGTGTGGTTGGTATAGTGGATGGTCGATAACGGATCTAATCACCATGTGCAAACGTGAACAATACAAACGTAGTATATAATATACTGTATAGTATCGACGGAAGCAGTGAATCATACCAGATAAAAAAACACTAGAAATAAGAATATAGGTGGTGTAGGTAGCTCAGTGTAAATATCGGTGTCGATATGTCTACTTGTGAAGGTCAAGTAACTAAATAGTGAAACGTCCACATATTTTACAAAATTATTATCATTTTATTGGTCCTCGATTTATCGTTCGTATTTTAATATTTATTATTGCAATATCGATTGTAATAAAGAATACTCATCCATTGCATTTGTCGTTCTCATTTGATTTTATTAAATATTTTCATAATTATAACTGTCATGTACAGTTACTATAAAATTTCAACTAGCTGTGTTGATGTAATGAATATCTAAATGAAGTGGAATAATTTTGAGCTATTATTGTTAAAATGGTAGTCTTGTGGACGATTCTCAATTACATAGTAAGTAATAAAAAAATCAACGCAAGGCATGGAAGAGTGAAAATAAGAGGTTTGAACTTGGCAAAAAGTACTAACGAATGAGAAAAAATCCAATGGCGCTGTAATTGCGGTTTATTTATTTGTACAGCGGGTCCTTGCGCAAACGATCAATAGACAATTGTTCAATTTTTTATTCGATTCAATACATTGCTATGAATAATGAAGAGATGTTTTGGCCACTTTATTTCTTACAGTTATTCTCGAGATACTCTTTGATGAACTTTATTATGTCCATGCCCAGGTGAAAATAACAATTGTATCGTAATTGGTCATCAATATAAATACATAATACACATTTGTATAGATATCTGAGTGTTTGTATAATAGTAAAAGAAGAAATATATATATATATAAATAGATTCAGAGGAATAAACATGAGATGAGGAGAAAGTGGAAATATATGGCGAGGAAGAGAGCGACGAAGAGAGAGGAGGAGAAAAGGAGAGACAGTGGTCGAGGTGATCGCGCGTAGTCATGGAAACAGTCCAGGCAATGGTGACGGTGGTGGCACTATATAACTAAAGCCTTTTCCGATGCTTTTTCTTCTCCACCCTTAATCTTGCACCCTCATTGACTGAGGCGCCGGCAACCTATCAATTTATCAATCAATATGAAAACCACGTCAAGTAAATGTGTATATTGTGACTTTGAAAATAAGTCAATGATAAGAAGATATATTTCATTATTCTCATTCACAGAGTACAACATATATAATCATTTGTGAGATAAGGTCTTTCTAATTATGTTATATTCTTCGCGCACTACACGTTAACATACATATTTATCAACTAATTATAGAAAACGCTTCTCTTCTGTGATATTTGAAACAGTAGCGAAAATCATTTGTCATGAACAAATTTTGTGCGATTTCGTTTAAATTCACTTTTTTTGAATAATATGAGATGCACATAGTATTCAAGATCGTAACTGCTATCATTGTTCAATGTTCAACGATATATTAAAATTTTGAACTCTGTCATATATTTATTAATTTATTTGTTTGATCACAACGATATCTCTGTTTCCATCAGAATTTTCAGTAAATCAATAAACTGGACAAGAGAATATATACACATTGACAGTGCCACGAAGCAACTGAGTAAAAGGAATATTGGACAAATGGAGACAGGGAGAGCAGAAGCGAGAGTAATATGGTGACATGGCCTGTCTGAAAAACTTCAAATTCTCTTTGTATATATATGTATAAACTTAATATTTTCAAAGATATATGTGTGTGTGAATATAAATATGGCAATACAAAAATATACATTCATTTAAATCAAATCCAACAAACAAAGTGGGGAAAAAAGAAACAACGATAGATACGAATTCGTGGGATGGACAAAATATGAAAAATAGGACAAAAACGCACAATATTAAATACACATATATAGGTATACCTGTAAATTTAGAAAATATTCAAATTTCACGAACTTTAAGCTGAAGTATTCAATAATTGAGGCACAATAAGATAATTTCACTTGAAATTAATTTTGGATCTGTACAATTAGTCAACCCCATACATTTCGTTCGTAATTCATCTAAATTGTACTTGCTCTATAATGATCATTCCTACAGGCATTAGATTCAAACATTCAAATATACTCACATATGTATACATAATATGTGCATATACATACAACAATTCATGCTATGGTGCAGTATATAATTGGCTTCCAACTGTAGTTTATTACAGATACCAGGCATATTAGCTGCAGTATGAAGATCCTACTTGCGTTACATTGATTAATGTTTATTGTTATTACTTATTACATACAAATCACAAATCCACCTGTGATTTTCCACATAGATATTTAACCAAATGAAATTTCCAAATGATTGAAATTGGAATAATTAGAATGACAACGATATGGGTTGAACAAACTGGGGTTTGAGAAAGAAGTGCAAAAATATAATGATGATGATAATGATAACGAAAAAAATTCATTTGTAGAATGTTTGTTTCATTATGTAATATGCATGTATTTATTTTATTGATTCCATTGTTTCTCTTATATTGTATGCGAAGCCGATGACAAATATCAGAATGGGGCTGCTACAGCCAGCTGTAATACTTCACAAATAAACTAATGCTGTAGGCATATAGCATGTGGGTGTGCGCTTGAGTGTGAACGATGTTATCTATAGTATATTACAAAAATGTCGAATTATAGAGATTTACTTATTCTGTTACTAATAATGAATATAGAAGTAGAAAAGGAAAAGAAGTATAATACATATATGGATATATATTCGCATCAATTTATTAGAATATTAATGATAGGTAAATTTTTAATTTTTCATCAGCTGCCATTAGTAGACGAGTGTAGTTGATATCAAATTTCTATAATATTTATATTAATATTACATTTATACGGCGATGATAATCTTTGGAAAATAATTGGACGCATGTAGGTATATGTAGATAATGATTCTTCCTCTAAGGCAATTGAATTTAAAACCATGAGCCCATAGGTTTATGAATAATTACTTATAAAACGAATATTGAGTAGGATCTTTTAATTGAAGGGAACAATAAGAGATGATATGGAATGATAATGAGGAAATACATATATTTATTTTCATATGAATAGCCGATGTTGTGAATTATACGGAAGTTCACATGTCACAATATCAAATAACACATTCAATGTGGTTTATTACCTTTTGGAGGGCATCTAGATTGATTGCGTCTTTTTCAGGTGAAACCGATGTAATTAGTGGTTGCGTTGCCATTATTCATATATTTTAATAATCCATTTAAACAATCAATAATATTTTTCGCTTCACTGTCTATTAAACTTTTTGTTATTTTGAGTATTATACGAGTACACTTTTTATTATTCATTTTTGATTTAAATGTTATTCGTAAGCGTTTTTATTTATGTATTTACTATTATATTGGTTGAATTGAAAATAAGTTATAATACTTCACATTATGGTTTTTGACACACTGAAATAACAAAAATTCTCATAATATATTGATTCACTTGCATTATATATTCACATTCACTGAATAGCGAGTTTATAATCATTAATCACAATTTATTGGCTATCAGTCACTAGAAATTCTATATTTCAAGTGAGAATTTTATTGTTAGCAATTATTGAAGTTGTCATCGATATAATATTTGTGGTCAGCGAGAGAATTATTTCATTGAACTATAAACGCATACGATATAAGCCATGGTAATTGATTTATTGCTGTAATTGAATAAACATCATCGCGGTATTTTATCAACGTTCCTTCTTTGATAGATTAAATCATCGTGATTATGCTAGTATTGTATATAATGATCATATACATATATTACATATAATTATAATCAGTATACACTATAGAAACGAACATGTTTTCAATGAAGCTAAATTCAATTCTAAATCCAAAACAAAAATCCGATTCTTCGTCACAATTTGAATATTCGTTTCACAAAAATTATATTACCGTCTCCCCGAAAAATTGGGTATGACTCCTCCTATATATATGTACATATATATGAATATATACATAAAATTTTTATTGTCTCAATGCCAATTGAAGATTTTTCGTTGTAGAAGTAGGTCAATGGCAATCATGAATCCATTTGATTAGAAATTGAATTTTTTTTGTTCTCTTTCAAATATATGTTTTGTTACATAAACTAATCATAAAACTGGTCGTTAAATGAATACCTGAATTTAAATTTCACCCTCAAATGTTGTTTGATGTAACTGGTAAACTGATATAAAAGATGAAAAAAAAAAGTTCAGATTATATAATATATTATATATAGATGCGAAGGGAGCATGTAAATTTTCATGTTGAGTTAAATATTTTTTTGGGATGCTTGAAGGATAGCGATAGGAAGAACTGACAGCGATGAATACAATTGGCGCCCGATATATAGGTAGTGAGTATTGGTATGCTAGAGAAATCATGAGAGAAAGACAGAGAGAAAATGACATCTACATCGAAATCACATTTTGTGCTTGGTGCCCTTAATGAATATTGCGCATACACAATTTATCTAGCAATTGAAGCATAGTAATTCGAATATTAAAATGGGTATTTCTCGCACCGTACCAACAGCAATAATTCCATTATGTTCTCATTTGAAATATATATATGTATATATATATCTGAAAATATTTTTCACAATGCTCGACACTTACATTTAACGATTATTAAATTTGTAATTGTGCGTTGTTAATAAAACTAGTATATCACTTCTAAAATAACAGGCGTTGACCATTGGCTCATAGGAAAAATGTTCGTGAAATTTTAATATATAAAAAAAGTGAATATAAGAACACATTCGATGATTTATTAGTCCAATGTGGACCTGCCATAGAGTCCGAGAGTACGGTCTCAAGGTACATTTCACCAATGATACCCCGTGTCTTGTCATTATTCCCCATTTGTCTATACCGCTTGCAACGAAAACAACAGAGGAAAAAAAAAACCGATAGATAAAGACATGAATAATTATAAACGGAAAATTTTGGAATTTGGGCGACGCTGCTTTTTCTACACGGCCAACAACACAATTAAATTACACAATAGCGCACCATGACTTATTATGTATTTCATGTTAAATTCCTGTAACATTTTAAATGTTTGCAATTTAATAATTTTTATAATTATTGCGACAATTTGCAATTCTGAAATGCGTGAGTACAGCAATTATTAAATAATTTGATGTGTAATATTTCACGTTTTCGGAGAATTTCAATATGTAATTATGATAGAATAACAATAAAAAATAATAATTAATGAAACAATAGGTTTGTAAATTGTGTATAATATAAAGAGAGAAGAGAGGTGGAGTCGTAGCGAGCGTCTGCAAACTGCGACGCTCCCGAGAGGACTGCACTGGTATGGCTGTCAGTCCTTTTTCCTTTCCCTTCATTTCCCGTAGATTCCATACCATGCCACACGACGCCACACGACGCCACACGACGCCAAACGACGCTACACGACGCCACACGACGCCACACGACCCCACACTACACACGCCATCCAACCAACTCACCCCTCTTATACAGCACAGTAGCAGATATATCTATATGCTGCATCATCCTATTCCCTCCTTTCCTCTTCTCGTCGCGCACTTACTCTGCCTTGCTCTTTTTTTACAATACTTATACATATATTTTTTTGTATCTGGCGCATAGTATACTGCTGCTGTCCGATGCTATTTTATTCCTTGACTACACACTAGAACTCATCACAGACCCACCCCTCGTCTCTCATCGCTTTACCTATCGTATCCTACCATAAGAAAACCTATTCCATTCTGTGAATATACCACGCGATGTCACACCTCGATTGCTGTAACACATCACATACTTTTATTTTACTTCCAAATATTCATCATCAAAATTCATAAGTGAAATAAAAACTTATATTCACGTATTAAAATATTTTTTGTTTTCATGTTGTTTCATTGTTTATCATTATCATCCTTTTTCCGTGATAACAGTAATATAACAATCATATATATATATTTATGTATATATAGACCGATTCATTTATATAATTATTGATTTTTATTATCGTAACTGAATAAGAAATAAATGGGTACACTACAGCGTTATTATGTAAATTGATTATTTTGTTCTTGAGAATTTCATTGCCAAATTGCAAATTGCATATGAAGACGCAGTGTGTCACCCTCAACTTTATCATGATTAAATGATGAGTATTGGTATATATATATAGCTGTATAGTATATTAAATTTTTAAACATAATATAATTATGGGATACGAATCATTAGTCAAAATTGAAATTGAAGAACTGATATATATTGAACATAAGTTAATCACACACGTAAATTTATTTTTATTGATGGACATATCTTTTCTAATTATGAAATTTCCAAACACATACTTCCGAGTTGAAGCGCGAGATTGATTTTTATGCGAGGCAATAAGGTCTAGATATGCCTAATACAGCGCCTTGTAAGGTCTGATCGTGTTGGGCCATGACCACTGATGTAATGACGCGTTCATATATTTTCTTAATCAATATTCTCAAATCAATAGGTTATACACCGCTTATTTTCCTTCACATTCCGCTGTAGGCCCTTCTATTTATAACTTTTTTATGAATCGCATGACAAATAATATATGTCAATATGCATATGCGCTTAACATATTGATGTGGGGTATCTTTTTTGACCAACATTAAAAAGTTTCAAATTTATTTTTATGAAAATTTTTTCGTCGGAACTTTGAATTTAAATCGTCTTTTAACAAATATTTTAATTGTTATAAATAAGTAATTTGAATGATATACTCAGGAGTTTCGTATTGTAATTTCTTTACCAGATATGGCTCATAGCATACTCTGCACAATTTCTATTCGAGCTTATCAATTATACCAGTGAATAAAACAATAATGGAATTTGAATTAGGTTCATTGCAATCAAATGGATGTAGATATTTTATTTGTAAATAATTTTCGCAATTTACTAATAATGGAAACCCAATAATTGCGGAATATTACATATATAGATTGCTGTTGAGTTGATTTTCCGTTGTTTGTCATAAAAAAGGTTCAAGGATGAAATAGTGAAAAAGAGTATGTTTAGAATTTTCGTTGTTTAACGTAAGACTGAGAAATACAAATGGATTCGGGAGAATTTTAAGATTAGCGGGGCAAATGAGTACCAGTAAATGTAATGGGTATTATATAGATATGCGTGATCATAATATTCTTCAAAACATAATTTTTCGTTATACTCCATATAGTGTCTTTTCAACTTTTATGTTGCATATTGTCATTTTTGTGGGGATGAAAATGGCAGTGATGAACATGCGGAAGTTTTCATTTTTATTAACATTGTCTTGATATACTGATATCTATCGGTTATACGATATCCGATGAAGGATAACATTTGTTTTGTTGGATTATTGTTTATACATCTGTCTGTAGAGACATATTGTATATTTACATACGAACTCAAGAGCTGCAAAGTTATGACTGATAAAGTACTTTATCAAGAGGAAATTCATAAAAATGGCCAATCCGACATATTGCTCAAGGACAAATGGTTGCCCTGATAGACTAAATATACAACATATCTTTCATATCTGTACAACTGTTGTACACGTCTTGGTACTTTGACAAAATCGATGTGCCAAGATAAAAACCTTTTTATGTGAGGCATTAAGCTTTTCAATGTATATATAGATTTTGCCGAAGCTTGGGTTATGTAAATCCGTTAGATGTTTAGTGTGATATACTTTTATCATCATAACATCACGAGGACTTCATTCTCGTTTTCTCACTTCCGTTTATATATACATATATTCCTACTTAAATTCGTTTATACATACGTGCATATGACGATGGCCTGCGATGAAAATAGTAAAAAGATAATGCAAAAAATGCATATACATTTCCATACAATACGTGGGTATCCAATCTCTTATATGCGAATACTCATTTTCAAATAATATTTATTTATTTGTATATAAGCTGTGGAAAATGAAGTCTGGTTCATTTTGCCGGAATTCTATTTTCTGCATTGTATGTATGAAATGCGCAATTGTGTTCGGCATTTCACAGACTTGAGGAACGGTGATACAATAATAAACCTACAGTTACTATTTTTTCAATATCACCTGTGACTGCGGACCCGAACACTGCTTCCAATATTGGGTAGATGGAGTTGTTATGTAGTGAATGGGAAATGAATTTGAGATTGTTTACTCCCAATGTCTTTCAATCGCAGAAGGCAATCGTAGTTGAGGATGCCATTTGAACTAAGTATATCTACGACGTATACATATATATATATTATATATATCTATATATAATATTCTTTCTATATTATAGATAAACATGAAAGAAAAATTAT
>CAJUYH010001137.1:0-52234 GCA_910591685.1 Galerucella tenella
GAGTAGATTCCACGAAGTGAGGGTTTATACAGTTAACTCAATTTTTAAATAAGTTAATAATATTTGTTTGATTAAAACTAATAAATTATTAAACGTCAGATTGACTATCAATTTCTTGATATCTACGAAGTGAAAAATTATCTTATCGAATACTCCTTGGGTCTTGATAAATACTCAAAATTTTGTCATAGAGAATGCTTCAAGCGTGTTGCTCAAAGATAATAGCCCTCGGTCTGCGACCTTGGGCTATTATCAAGCAACGCGCATTCTCTATAACAAAGTTATCTTGGTATTATCAAGACCCTAGGGGTATTACTACTGATAATTTTTTACTGGATATAGTAACCAATCAAATTACTTAATTTCAAGTCATGTGTCAAATTTCATCCAATCACTGCTGTATTACAGCGATAATACCCTACATGTGGTGTTTTCAGTTTGGTGTCCACTTTTTATGAAACATTAATTAAACGTCAAACTGACAACTGGATTAAAAATGTCGCGAAGATTAGGTATTGCATCTAACGATTCAATTAATTTACCAATTGTACTTTTCACAACAACTGTAGTTTTAAATAAAAATGAATACTATGATATGATAAAATTGATAAAGTTTGTATTGAAAATTATCATACATCAGATTGGCAATCAATTTTTTGAAAGCTACAAAGTAAAAAATTATCTCATCGAATACTCCTCGGGTCTTGATAAATACTCAAAATTTTGTCGTAGAGAATCCTTCAAGCGTGTTGCTCAAAGGTAATAGCGCTCGGCCTGCGGCCTTGGGCTATTATCAAGCAACACGCTTTCAGCATTCTCTATGACAAAATTATCTCGAAAAGGGTGGAAAAAGGCACCTAGAATGATGCGGTACCTACTTAGCCAAAATAGAAAAACGATCAGGATCCTGGTTGAGCTCCTGACGGGGCATTGTAGACCTGACAAATACATGAATAACATCAGATTTGCAGAGACAACCATATGTAGACAAGAAGATGAGGAAACCTCAGCACACATAGTTTGCTACTGTGAATTCCTGTATAGGCTAAGTTGTTGATGATAGGGAAGGAAAAACTATGACCGTCCCAATATAAGGAGTACTCGAGGTCTCGCATTCAAAGTCTAGTAATGAGGGCGGGTTTGGACAAGGATTTCTAGCATGATAGGAGTACACACACAGTAGATGCACTAAGGTCGTAGTGAAGAGGCTGTTAGTAGCGAATAAGCTCCATAGTTTTATCTTCTTCACATGGAAAATGAGGTGAAAAAACTAAAAAAAATATATTTTGTAGTTTTTAGACGAGCAGTATGGGTAGAAGCACGGGAAAAGTTTAAAGTATGGCGGTTTGATTCGCCGCGGCGGTGAAGTTTTTTTTCTTTCCGTTTTCAGTTCTTTTTTCAAAATTTATGAAACAAATAAATCTGCATTATTTTAAACTTAATATTTTTTAGACAAAAATTGTGAAAAAGAACAAACTTAAAACAAAAAAGAAAAAAATTCCACCACCGCGGCGAATCGAACCGCCATACTTCAGTTTAAACTTTTCCGGGCTTTTACTTATAATGCTATACGGTAATCGGTTTAAATGATTCGAAAGTGGTATGAAAATAGAGTTCGACTTTCTCAAACATAACTATCCATTTTTTTATTAAACCAAAGCGAATTTAAGAAAATTGAGAGTGCAAATGAACTTATTTTTCTACGATCTTTGAAAAGTTAGCTCGTGTTTGACAGTTTTGTACAGGAATTCCTATGTCAAATCTTATGAATAACACAGTGTATTCTATGTAGAATTTCATCCTGAATAGATTGTCACTCTTGAATTTTTTGAGTTATGAATACTTTTTGTTTTAGAGTTAGCGTTTTTCATTACCTTCACTTTGACTATTTGTGGAACAAAAACCTCTTCACACTACTCTGTTAAATTTCAAGCTCTATATCTACAGGTTTTTATATTCGTACGATGTCCCTCAAGTTGTTAGTGTATTTCTTGCAAATTATCCACCAAATGGGGGCATATTTCCTTTTAAATTTGCTTTTCACAACCCACAAAAACATTCCACTTCCAACAAAATCAGTTTGACGATGTAGCACCGTACCCTTTTATTATATACAACATCTTGATTGTCCAATTACGACGAAAAACAGCCGCATTTCATTATAAATCCACCGAATAATTACATATCCCGAGAAACAGCGACAAATATGCGATTCGATGTCCAAACAAGTGACTCATAATTTTCATTTGCATAGAATCGAGTTGATATTATCTTCCAAAGACAAGGGCGTGCCCCAAACAGCTTCACTCAACTCATTTCTCCAAACCCCAAGATACTAATATTAATGATAGCTCAGAACTTTGTACACAACAAAAAAATGTTTTTAAACGTAAACATACGCCTCAGAAATATGGACACTAAACCAAAAAGAACAAGAAATGCTTAAAATATGGGAAAGAATAGTACTGATGGAAATATGTGGAGGAAGCTTACAAAATAGAATTTAAATGAGGAAGACAAACAAAGAGCTCGAAAAACTATATAAAGATCCGAGTATTATTAGAATGATAAAATCTCAAATACTAAGATGGTCAGGACATATAGAAAGAATGGGAGCAGGAAGGCTACCGGAAGTATTGATGTACAGCTCAATAGGAGGAAGGCGAAGAAAAGGTAGACCCAGAGCAAGATAGAAAACGGAGGTTGAAGAGGATTTACAAAAACTTCATATCAGAAATTGCAGAGGTGAGACAAAGGACAAGGAGAGATTGGCAAGTCGTCAAAATTTTTTTTTTTGTTTTCTTTTTGTTAGTGTGGTTGGAACGCACGTGTAGTGGAACCAAATGCCGGAAACCATTTGCGACCACTACACGGTGTGGGACTCGCCTTGCGGCCCAACTCACTGAACATTCCATCTCTTCGTCCCATCGCAACTGGATCTGTCTTTGGGACGTTACAACAGTTGCGACAAGGTATCTTCCCTCTTCCTACCTTCTACCTTAGTGTATCCTTTCCTCGGCCCTTTTGATCTTTATAATCTCGGTTATACACTGTTAAATAACTTCATATGTGCTTCTACTTTCAGTAGCGATTTTTAGGAAATTCTCCGAGACTACCTGATTGATTTCCTATAGGTACGCTTTTCCCAAAACCTGCGAATCTTCTACATTCCAGTACCGTGTGGCTGGCATCGTCAAAATCCCCACAGTATATACATATGTCATCCTCAGTTTTCCTAATACCTTCCGTGTACGCTCTGTAGGAACCATGTCCTGATAGGAACTGGGTCATGTAGTAGTTCGTTCATCTCCCTGTATACGCATTCGCCCATCCCGCCTGCCACCTGTCTAGTATATTTTCCCTCACCTGCTGTGCGATTATTACCTGCTCTTCATTGTGTAGTATGGCTTTTTCCAGCGCTTGAAGATGAATCGGGATCACTCCACCAATCACCTGCACCGATGCTGTCGATACGGTTCTGTACGCACTAATCACCCTGAGCAGTGTCTGTCTTTGGAGAGAGTCCAACATTTCCTTGTATTCCTTAATATCCAGATTTTTGTACCACGTGGGTGCCCCATACAATATCGTGGAGTGTACTACTTAAAATAACAGTCTCCTCTTCTGAAAGCCTGGTCCCTGTATGTTGGGCATAAGCTTGTTAAGCGCTGTGGCTCTACTCTGCACCTTAACCTTCAGCAGTTCAATATGTTTCCCAAACTTTATACTGTCATTAAAATGTACCTAATGGTATTGCTAGGTACAGTGTTTCCACCATTCAAGGAGAACTTTATGTGTTTGTTATTTTTTGGGCCCTTCAATACCATAGCTTCCGTTTTGTTTATCGCTATCTCCAGGTCGTGCTCCTTCATCCATCTATCTATCCTCATGAGTGCTTTATTGCCTACCGTCTCTAAAGTCGTCAACCTAGCCATGGAAAGGTTGAGTTTTTAACATGCAAACTGTAAATAGTGCAAAAAAATATGGAACGAGCCCATGAGCCTACCACTGAAGTTGAAACATCATCCATGGACCTACACAGTCTCTAGTGCTACTATTTATATTCAAACTATTTCATGAACATCGTTTGACGATAGGATACCCTCAAAAACTTCTCTATATATTCTATAGAACATGTAAATTCCAACAATTTTTGTGTGTTAATAAATGAAATGTGACTTGAAAAAATATGTTTACGAAGGAACATTCGTTTCAGTAAATACAGTCGTTAGTCGTGAAAAATATGGCGACTCCCACTACGCCATTGGCGCGCCGGTGCCCGTCATCAAGAGCTTTTGTCCTTCGATGTAATTTCTACCAGAAAGAGCCCATCTATCATACGCTAATTATCCTGAATGGGTCCTAATTCGAGTCCTAGTCTCTCCATCTATACCGATATACATGTCGAATTTACGCGTATTTACTCGATGACCGTCATTATAATTTGTTTGGTTTGTATTAAGAGTGGAATCGAGCTGCGCCCCTTTTTTCATACAGATCCGCACTAGATCTATGATTTTAATCATCACAAATTGTTGGTCACAATTTGCAGTATTTGAAATTTAGAATAATTAAATAGACAAAAAATATGTTTCCAGCAGAAAAGGAGCTTGGAAAATTACTTATAAATTAATTATAATATCATATACCATACTAATTATTTAAATATGGAATTATGGCAACCATATTCGAAAGTCTTGAGTAGATTGTGAAATTCTATCATCGAATAATAAGGTATTTCAATCTTCGGAACTCAGTAATGTAGTCGCCATTTTGAAACTTCAGTTCTTCACGTCAGGTTATGTTTGAGCGACCAGGGGTCGCGACGCAAAAGATCTGACCGTTACGTTATGTTATGTTGCGTTGCTTCGTTATGTGCCTTGCTTGCGTGCGTGTGCTCTCTCCTGAGTCTCTCTCGTTTACGAAGCAGCGATTCATATTCTTCGGTCGGGAATCGAACCCGGGCCCCCCGCATAGCATGCGAGCATTCTACCACTGAACCACCGATGCTACATTCAAATCCTATGCAAAGCTGGTATTCGAAGTGCTGGTGATCTACTTAAATTTGTTCGGATACATTTTTACTATTATTTGCATAATTTTTTTTGTGCGATTGATCTTTTTTGTTTATTTACAGCATCGGTTGTCAGGACGGTAGGTTGTGTTTACTGGTTTCTAAGTTTAACACGTCGGTAAGTGATTTACTTACCGTTCAGACGTCGAAAAGTAATAAATAGCATAAAAACAATTTCACCAAAATGCAAAATATATTTTGAACTGATCGAGAAGTATAAATGTCACTTTTGACATTTCGCTCATTTTGAAGAAATTCACATTATTTTATTCGGAAATTATTTCAATACGTTCGCGCAAAAAATGGTATAAGCATCTCGAACGTTAAGGGTAATTACAACGTTTGCATGTAGATGTTCCTCGTAAAATTGGACAAAATGATAAATATGAGGATTAAGGGGTCTAGCAAATTTACATTTCGATATACAGGGTGTTGAAATTTTGAAAACTTGAATGTTTTAATTCGATAACTTTAAAAGGGATGGATAAATTGATTTGACATTTGGCAGGTTGTTTTTAAATGTGAAAGGGCATATTTTTATAGAAATAGTAGTTTGTGCAACCAGTGTGGATATGATGGCCATATCGCACGAGGACGAAGTTTGAGCACGACGCCGTAGGCGGAGTGCTCAATCATTCAAGTGCGATATGGACAATCCACACGAGTCGAACAGCATATTTTTTTTACAACCCACTTGAGAAAAAATCTAGAAAATAAAAATTTCTATAAACTGTAATATAGCTTCAAATTGAAAATTTAACAATTCAATTTTATGTTTCCACTTATTTTTTTTGTGGTAAACGTACAGTTCTTGAATGTCCAATTTGTATAATGCTACAGTTTCCCTTTTTAAATATACGATGCTGTTATAAGTAGATATTGCCAGTCGGAATCCCTCATGAAGGGTACCGTACCATTATCTATAATAATGAATATTCTGCTAAATATTTTAAACGTCTACCTGTTGTCGTTATTAATATCAAGCAGAATAATTATTCAATAATAAAATTAACAATTAAAAAAAACTTCTTCACGGGAATCGAACCCAGGTCTACCGCGTGAGAGTCTGGTTTGCTTACTACTCGACCACCGAGGAAAATGCAATTTGTTCATCTATAACGTCAGATGTATTCCATAATTTTTGCCTAAAGGGAACTAAAGTTCCTACCGTGTGTCCCGCGACACGTTCTATCTCTTCAATTTCAAACGTAGATGAATAATTTTTTTGGCAATAAAGTATCTATTATTACAGTTTCGTATTCAATAAAGCGCGTTACCAATAGATATCGCTATAAGTTTTGAAAAATATTTTTCAAAGACAGACAGACAATTACTTCGTGTGCTATAAATAGGCACCGACGAATATCAAATTATACTTCAAAATCAAACAAGGTTGGTATAACTACAAAATTTTCAACGCCAAGCATTCCAGTTTGCAATCAGAACAATATAACTTTCAGACCGGCTTCGTTGTAATTGCGCCTCATCAGTACAATGTATATGTTCTCCGTCCGCGAGCTCAAAATCCACTATCACGGACTGAACATGACACCAAAATCACAATCAATACATGTCTTCCAGTAACGGAAGTGTGAAAGTTTTCCCTTCCAATTGCAAACCAGAATGGTTGGTGTTAAATATCTTGTAGATATGCCAACCCCGTTTGACTTTGAAGTGTGAATCAATAGCCGTATGTGCCTATAGCCCGGGAAGTAGCTGTTGCTTCTCAGTTAAACAGTCACTGTCCTTAAAAAATATTTTTCAAAATCTTTGAAGCGTTGATATCAATTTTTTGTGCATAGAAGCTGATGGAATGATTCATCAGATCAGGGGGGGCATTGTTAAATGAATAAATAATTTTGAAAATATGAATCGGTCTCTCAGTTAAATTGTAAAAGTATTTTTCAACCAAAATGAATAGAGCGGGAAGGAATAAAACTTTGTATCTATTAAAATAGAATTAAATGTAAGAAATAGCTCCTATTTGTAACTTCAATATATATTCAAAAGGGTGCAAACTTCAAGACCACCAGAAAGACAAACCATAGAGAAATCGAACAAAGAGTTGTAAGTTGTGGAAGCATTGGAAGAATCAAGCTGTTATGACAAAGATTTAATGGCGAAACAAACTTAATATTTTTTTCGCCAATATGTCTACATGTACAGACCATTTTAAAGCAATGTCAATATGGAGACCAAGAAACTTAATCGAGTTTCAAGATTTTATTGAGTTATTGTTAAGTTTGAGAGGTATATTTGAACTAGGTATCCCAGGTTACACGGATCTAAAACTAAACTGGAATACACCATAGTTTCTGTATATTTCCCTCCATATCTAGTCGTGACAAATCAGCCATCTAATGGTCTATGCTTCTCCTATTTCTTTACCATCCTTCGGCACAGTGTTATCCTCTTTATACATCTTTTTTGAGAGCTCCTTCAAAACTAGAGGCTTCACGTATTTTTCTCTCCATACCTGGTAGAGTCAAACCAGCCATCTAATTGTCAATGCTTATTATCCTTCTCATATTTATTTTGTAGAATTGACGGCTTCTTTCAAAGTGGATAATTTCTGTATTTTTGCTCTCCAAATCAGGTCGGGCCAAATCAATTATCAATGCTTTTTTCTCCCGGTAATAATCTTCGGCATTATAATAATTTTATTCCCAAAATTGTTGGCTCCTTCCAAACTGAAGTATCTCTTTACTTTTTCTCTCTATACTCGTCAAATCCATGCATCCAACTAATTGCCAATCTCCGTCCCGGTAATAATCCCTCCTCGTTATCGTATTATCCTTTTCATATTGTATTATTCAAATTTCTATTTAAAAGTGATACCAAATCTTTCCAAGTTTCCAATTTCTTCAATACTTTGTCATCATCCCTTGCAATCCTATCTCTTATCCTTGTCCATGAGCCACTTGTATCAATTGTTGCCTAAAATAAAGAAAAAAATTCTGTATTTACCTCTGATTAACGCCGTATTGTCCAGTTTCACTCTAGAATGATTTGGATTTAAACTATACTTTGGTAATTTCATAAAAAACAAATGGGTTGAACTTTCACATGAACTTTTTGCTTAATCACATTATACTAACGAGATTTTTTTAAGTGTGTGCGTAGAAATCCGAGACTTTCATTCATTAGTTTCGTTTAGGATAATGCATTTCTCGTGTATGCGAAAAAACGGTAATAAGATTTTTTTGGTCTGTGAGTCAAATAACAAAATTATAAAAAATCCATTCGAAAACTTAGATGAATGCACGTTTTTTGTAGTTTGGGACAAAATCTGGTCTATACGGTGGATTAACCATAAAATTGACTACTAAATAATCTGTTCATTTTATTTTCAGCTAACAATTTTTTCCACATTCAGGAATAGTCCGCTTCTGCGTTTGTTTAATTTCCATAATCCAGAATCGCTGATTACCGAACATACTCAAAAACGGCTGCCATAATTGTGCAAACAAGCCGGAAATTTAACGTATTTCCACTCTTATACTTCGACTGTGACATCGAGTATATTTATTGAAATTATAACAGGACGTTGTTTCTTGGGGTAACATCCCGGAATAAATATCATAAAAGTTCTGCAAACTTCAACAATAGTGTCGGAATTTCCACACTCGTGAGTTACATCGATTCAACTTGGAAAATAGTTGGCTTTCTTTTTCCAGTTTCAAAATCGAGAAAATTGTAAAATATCTGGAATATTATGCAATTTAACGCCGTGCAAGCGATGCAATACGCTCTCTGACAAATTTTGATATTCCTGGCGATATAATATTAGCAGGAGCCAACACTAGAAGGCTGAACTTGCTTCCGGACAAATCTAAAATCCATTAATGAGGAATAGTATTGGTAGTTTTGTGAGAAGAAAGATAAGCTACATGTTCAAGGTTCAGAAGAAACGGTGTTGTTGTCGTTTTTCGCGAAACTCTCTGAAGCTGAAGCTGAAGCTGAAACTCTCAGCCCGCTGCAAAAAAGCGTGATAATAGTTAAACGTATGCCTCTTTGAGATTCGGTAATTTTGCTCATTTTCATTAACAATCAAGCGAAATAAATATTTGCACGTGGGGGAAACGACAGATAATTTAATTGTTTATTGCAATGAAAAACTGCATTTTGCAATTTTGGTTTCACGTATGCTGAGACACCAAACGTTAGTTTATGTGCAGCGTGCGACTTAATGGTTGGCACACACCCTTAAAAGTGTAACAAATTATATACTCCTTCATCCTCATGGCCGGAATATCATCATCATCATCAAGAAGAAAGATGTTGGTTATGGATTAGAAAAATCAAAAGTATTTACAAAAGAACCTATCAACGACAAGGAGTTTTCAATGATGAAAGTGGATTTTTCAATTGGAATTGGGGGAGCCCGTGGAACCAATGAATTAGCGAAGATAACCAATAAAAATGTTGATGTTTTAGAAGACAAGCTGATTGTTACTGTCACCGACTCAAAAATTTACAAGAAACGGATCTTCGCTGTGGTATCTAACGGCGGAGTGAATCCTGTGATTTTATTTGAAAAGTACGCAATACTAAGGCCAGTCCATGCTACTCACCGCATTGAAAAAGGAAATGTACAGTACGTTACTCCTTTAAAGTACCTCAAAAAGTATCTGAGTATCTCTCTTTTGAAAAACCACTGGTCACTGCCCTAGAAGATTTTTGGCAAATTTTCTTGTTAATGCTGGGAAAAATATATTATACCTACAAGAACTTGGTGGATGGAAATCGGAGGAGGTTGCTAGAGGGTATTTAGAAGATTGTTTGGCCAAAAAAGTTTCCACAAACGCACCACAAGAAGCGTTTACCCCGTCGTCTGACTGACAAGTACACTGTCAGTTTTCGATATATTATGAACATACTCGTTATGTCATCAGTCATTTTTGGTTGAGCGCGAATTTTAAAATAATGGCATTTTCATCCAAATAATTTTATCTTGGTGGGTGATTTCAAGCAGAAAATATTATGTTGAAGACAATTTCATCGGTGTACAAAATTATGTTGCACAAGTTTTTGTCACATTAAACGGTGGTGAAATAGCAACTCTTACTTTATTTCATATGAAAACTTTTTTTCGAGATGCTTTTATTTATTTTGTCCATATTGTCCATTTGTCAATATTTTACCTCCTAACTAAAGGTATATGGTACCCATATATCAACTATCGTGAATTATGGTTCATAATACACTGTAGTGTATTATGGTTCATAATTCACGACTAGAGATGGGGGTACAATATGAAATAAACTATTAAATCTGTGTATTTTGTTCAGGAAATTTGCTTCTGACATATATCGTATCTGTAAAATATTGTAATTTTTATTATTGATACTTTTCATAACGATATTTTCTAATATTAGGTATTTTAAAACAATATATTTATAACGGTACGTTGTATTGATACTTTCTACAGTATAGCCCATCTCTATATATGTCAAATTATTTGAAGTAGATGCCACAACATTTTGAGGTTTTTTTTTTTTTCCTTCGGAGCCGTCCTTTCGCCGGTACCATCTCAGCCTCCTGGGCTTATTGTGGATACTCCTAGTGTTCTGACTACAACCTATTCAGCCAATCCGTTCCCTGTATTAGCTCATACAGGTTCTTAGCTGGTTGATTGTAGAAGTCTTCTGGAGTCATTTGGGTTCTACCATAAAGTTTCTGCCTTCCGTGGTCCAGCGACTCACAGTTGCATAGTATATGCAGAGCTGTTTCGGTATCCTTTTTGCATCTTCTGCATGTAAGGTCTCCGTTGTACAGCCCTATTTTGTTTAGGTGCTCCTTTGTGGGAAAGTGTCCCGTAAGTAGCCCCGTAGTGGTGCGCAGTTTGTTCCTGCTCATTGAGAGCAGTTCTTTCGCTACTTTTTCTGATGGTTCTCTTATGAATTTCTTCCCATGTATTTGCCCAGTCGTATTCTTCCAGTATTTCTTGTGTTGTTCTTTCAACCACCCTTTTAACCATGACCTGGTTAAGCATCTGGGGATGCCCACAGCAGATTCGGGTCCGTTCATCAGAGTTGACGATCCTACTCTTGCGAGTTCGTCAGCTTTCTCATTGCCTGCGATTCCTTTATGACCTGGTACCCACTCCAGTGTTACACTGTTCCGAGTCGCCAGTCTTCTAAGTTCTTCGCCGCATTCCCCTACTAGCCGAGATGTCACCCTATAGCTCTGAAGTGCTTTAAGGGCGGCTTGGCTGTCGCTGTAGATCCTGATCTGCCTGTTGTTGTAGGCTCTCATACTGTTAGCCCTTGCACACGCAAGTATTGCATAAACCTCTGCTTGGAATACAGAGGCGTATTTTCCTAGCGAGACGATTCCTTCATATTTGCTCGTCTTGCTGTATATGCCCGCTCCGGTGCCGAGTTCATTTTTAGATCCGTCTGTATACCAGATCAGTTCATTCGCTCTACTAAGTGGTGGTGCGTTCTCTTCCTCAAGCTCCTTTCGATATTCGATGACAATCTCGAAGTTCTTGCGAAAGATATATTTGGTAGTCATTTGGTCTGTTGGCATTTTGAAAATGTCATCACCCACCTGCCTTATCTCTGTGTGTACTCTCCCATGTGCCACATCATGGTCTAGTGCTTTTTCCAGTCGGGTTAGTGCTGCCCTTGCTTCACACATTATGACATAATGTAGTGGAGGAAGGTCTAGGATTGTTTCCAGCGCCGCTGTAGGAGGTTAGTAATAATGCCAAATCGCTACTGACTTTTATTTATTAATAAATAAATTAAGTGTCGTGGACAAAGTATAGTATTCTACTCGCAATTTATGGCCATAATTCACTTGGGTGACTTGCGCCCCTCGCCTGCGGCTCGTGACGCAAACGTCACCCATCGTGAATTATGGCTATCATAAATTGCTCGTTTAATAATATACTATTGTCCACGACTATTTGATAATTTCATCATTTTACGTGTGCTTCTTCAGGTATAATGACGTACATAATTCACCCGTGGATAATAGGTGTGAATGATAGGTGTGAATAATGAAAAGGATGACATATAATTATATTGGAGAGTATATACAATGACATAATTTATTAAATAAAAATTTTCAACACGACTCACCACGGACTTGAACCCACGACCAAAATTCCGCGTTTCACAAAGTCAGAGACCTAAACCACTAAGCTATGAGAACTTTATATATTATAGTATCAAAATGTTGTATAGTTGAAATAATACCCTTCTTGGTGTGCGTCATCGATTGTTAATGTCCTTCTAACACATTGCGTAGGAAGAAATGGAGAAAAAGGCAGGTCTGTGATTAATCCGAATCAAAATATCACAATAATGAACCGTTTAAATGTATTACAAACGTTAACCCTGATCTTTGACTCACAAAAATTTGATTGGTTGATGTTTAGATTACGCTCAACCTATCAATCGAGAGTTTAAAATACTATGATGGCGTTACTTTCGTAGCGACAATAAGTCTTACGTCTTTTTCTACTGTCACACTGACAGTTCTTGACAGATCTGTACTTTGTTGTTTACGGTCAATTATCATTTATGGAAAGTGAATATTAATCTTATTGTTTTATTTATATGAATAATACAAAAATATGCATGAATACACGGAAAAACATCAGTATTTTGGAAGTTTTCAAGTATTTTCAGTTAGAAAAAGAATCTGGTAATTATCAATTGCATAGCCCTTTCGAATTTGGCTAAATACAATCCTGAAGATGTCATTTATCAAATTTGAGGTTAGCTATATGTCAAAATAGCAAATAAAATAAACGACATGCCGAAAACCCGGATATACGTCACAATCGATGACGCACACCAAGAAGGGTATTATTTTAACAATATGTGTAGGAGTATATCGTTATGTCAAATCAAAAGTGACGTTTTAAAGATATAATTTATTAACCTAACCTAATCTAACTAATTGTAAGAATTTCAATAACAATACTGATGTTTGATTGATATTACTAGAAAGTTAAATATGGAAAGTGAATCAGACATTGCATCGAATACTTATTAAATATATAATTTGTTGAATAGCATAACAAGTGATAGGTAAGCTTTATAAATGTAATAAACTATATTGTTTTAGTTTGGCAACAAAATGTATACTTAAACGAATAATTCATAGTCGTGGACAAAGTATAGTATCCCACTCGCCTGCAGCTCGCGACATAAACGCACCTTCGTGAATAATAGAGGAAAGTCACCAAATATGGGATACTATTTTGTTTTTGGGATATAAAAAAAAAACTTCATATCAATTAAATCAGTTTAATGTTTTTACTAATCAGTCATACATTTATATGTAGTGATTAACAGCCTTTAATCAAATATATTAGTTATCAAATTAAAATCTAACACAAAAAACAAAATCACAAATGAGTAACCAAATATGGAATAGGTATCCATGTATGGAATATAAGCATAAATTAACATAACAATAACAAAAATGGACAAAATGGACAAAAGTCACAGATCCAAGTATCAAACTCTGGACCAGCACAATCATGATGTGCCCAGAGCACACATCAAACATTTAATTTAATATTCCATAATTAGACACCGACGACTGTCCATATTTGGATTTTTATACTAGTTCAAACTCTTCTACATATTTTTTAAAGTCACAATATTTTATTGACGAAAGATCACAAAATGGTGAAATAAACATAATACCGATATACTAAATAGTATAACACTCACGTAAACAAACATAACAGCTGGTAATACTCGTTTATAACTTACCTTTAAAATTTTCTGCACGACAACAAAACAAAACACGCCTGCCACACGTGAAGCATTCGCGCAACTGACTCGATGGTGTGTGTGCGATAGTTAGTAGACCAAATGAAAGAGAAGATGGTCGAGTGTTGCGTTTCATACTTATTGGGAAAAGTAGAATTCGATAAATGGCGCTCTTAAATGTCAACGTCATCTTAGCAACGAGTAAAACAAATCAGCTGCCGTATAAGCCCTTTGATATTTAAGTGGTTTTATTTTGCTATTTTAGTTATTTTCAGTGTGTGTTTTGTAAAACTTTTGCTTTTTTTATGATTGTGCTTTAGTATTTTGTGTTGTTAAACTAAATTTTGTCTCCTAATATTTTTATTTTTGGAGTAAAAGGTATGGTTGATATTTGTGAAAAGTACAACAAGCGTTCAATTAACTGTTAAGTTTTAGGTCTAATTTCGTGTTTTTATTTGATTTTTGATATAATTGTATCTACAAAAGTTGCAGGGATGGTAGGTTTGTATTGAGTAATATTTTAAATCTTTAATACCGACTTATTTTCTCTTTGATCTGCAATAAAAACAAAAAATAGAATAACATAACCTCTTCCTTAATATCTCTGATTATATAAGAATATTACCTCAGAAATGATGACAGTTGAGTTAAATAGAAAAACACAGTTTTAAACTTGTCACTGGAACAAAATTAAATAAATAAAGTACGAATTTACGGTAATTACGTTGACTTGAATGTAATACAAAAGCAATGCAAAACGGATTATTTTACTCGTTGCGTTAGTTACAATTTTTTCCGCCAGAGGTCTCATCGAATTCTACTCCGCCCAATAGTCTTAGAGAAATGAGGGTATTCCATATTAGGATACTATTCCATATTTGGTGACTTTCCTCTAGCCATCATTATATGCTTGTTGAATAATATATTATTATCTATTTTTATTCTCATTTATATTGGGAAAATAATCGTGGTTAGATTAACCGATGATCAACTGAAAAAAAATTAAAACTCAATTTTGGTCACCACCCTTGAAGGGTGATATTTCGGAAGGGGATGGGCAGAGGAAATTTTGTTATAGGAAAGACCCATCTTAATTTCATGAGCGACCACCTCCTGAATTTTGTCGTAGGAATTTAGAAACACCCTGTCCAAAAATTATGTGGAATAATCATGAAGTTATTAAATACAAGTGATTGATGAGAGTTCCGATTAATAAAACTCGATCCTTCACGAATGGATAAATGCAGTGTATGCCCTGCGATGTCCTAAAAATGTTTAGACGTATAAGATTATCAAATTCTAGTGTTTGGCATATAGTTGTATCCATGGAAAGTTATAAAAGCGATTTTGCAGATAAATATACTCTTTGGAAAGAGCAGAATGTTCAATATGGAATAGTTAAAAGTTTTTCACTTGATAACAAACAGTTTCCTGTAACAATTGTCAAATTTGAGTGGAGCGTGTTTTCAGTAGATTTCAAGATAATAGTATTATATTATTATAACGCCTTACAAATTTGAAACTTACGTTTTAAAAAGTAGACCGTTCGCTAAGAAGAAACATCTACTCCTTGTGCTTTATGCCCCGACAGACAATGAATGACGACACTTCTAGGCTGAACGAGGGTTGGTATATACAGGGTGTTTCATAGCTAAACCACCATAGGTTAACTGCAAGTAGAGGACACTTTGGTGGTTCCAAATAGCATTGGTTAATTGGTCTATCCATTTAGTCCAATCCTTCTGAAGGCCATAACTTTAGAACCACCCTATATATTTCTTTCATTTTTGGTAATGATCTATTGAATTGATAACACAATAAGATAGTGTGATAAAAATAATCATAATCCAGGTCTGGTTTGAGGAACATTTGCAAAATTCGATAATCTCCAAAACAACACCCTGTATATCCGAATTTTTCAAATCCAATAGATTATTCGAAGAGAACAGAAAAAATAGAGCGACACCAAAATATTTTTCGGAGTGCACATCCCGTTTTACTGCTTAACTTTTAATGTCAAAGTTATTTAAATGTATCATTGAAATTTTCGTACGTAATAACTTTAGAACCCCCCTATAGATTTCTTCCATTTTTGGTAGGTTTAAGTTAGAAAAGCGTAAAAATCTCATCATGTAAGGAAAACAGTTATAATCCAGGTTCGGGTAAGAAAAAAAAATATTTTATCAAGATTTTTATAAAGTTTTATATAGTTTTATATAGTTTATTCCAAAAGAACAAAAAAAAATTTAATTACACGGAATGTCAAATTATTTATAATAATTGTTCGAATTGTCCAGCAATTTGTTCTATGCATTTACGAGCTCGATTTAAGATGTTTTGTGTTGCTCGTCTTATCATTAATGGATTAGCCCTGATTGCATCGCAAGCATCATCAATTTTTTGAATAACATCTTCTAAACTGTTTATCTCAGTAGAGTATACTTTGGCTTCCAGATATCCCCAAATATGATAGTCCACTGGGTTAAAATCCGGCAACCTGCAAGGCCAATTATTGGGCCCGCCCATGTTTCTAAAATTCTCGTCTAGAAAATTTCGCACAATTACCCTAAAGTGAGGCGATGCACCATCGTGTTGGAAATACATCCCTCCAATTTCCTCATTTTCTAAAAGAACTGGTAACATATTTTGCAATGTTTTCCGTACTTCAACAGTCTACGCCTATTTGCTAATTTTTCTGTTCCTTAGAATATTAGACCTACTTGATAATTGTTGATGATTTTGACTTGAATATTTTAGTAAGTGTGCACTTCGAAAAATATTTCCGTGTAACTCAATTTTTTCTGTTCTTTTGGAACAAACTATCTATTGATTTATAAAAATCTTGATAAAATATTTGTTTTTCTCAACCCGAACCTGGATTATAAGTGTTATATGATAAGATTTTGATGCTCATGTAACTCACACCTACCAAAAATGAAGGAAATCTATAGGGTGGTTCTAAAGTTATTACGTACGAAAATGTCAATGATACATTTAAATAACTTTGACATTAAAATTTAAGCAGTAAAACGGGATATGCACTTCGGAAAATATGTTGGTGTCGCTCTATTTTTTCTGTTCTCCTCGAATAATCTATTGGATTTGAAAAATTCTGATATACAGGGTGTTGTTTTGGAGATTATCGAATTTTGCGAATTTTGCGAATTTTTCTTAAACCAGACCTGGATTATAATTATTTTTTTTACACGATCTTATTGTGTCACCAATGCAATAGATCATTACCAATAATGGAAGAAATATAAAGGATGGTTCTAAAGTTATGGCCTTCAAAAGGCTTGGACTAAATGGATAAAACACCCTGTATCTCTGTTGATAATTATGTTAGACCAATTAACCAAGGCTATTTGGAACCACCAAAGTATCCTCTACTTGCAGTTAACCTATGGTGGTTTAACTGTATATCTGCAAATTTGTAAGTCGTTATAATAGTATAATACTATTAGTTTTACGTCCTATAGTCAAAAGTTTATCAAATATAGAAAAATAATAGAAATGTCACGTTAAGAATACCGTACTTCAGTGGCACTGCAGTTCTAAGTTTCATCAATTTCCTTGTGTTTTGTTATTAAAAAGGATCAATCCACTTAAGTACGCTTGATGTTTTCTGTAAAAATCCGAGCAGAGTTTATTTCAAATGTATACTTATTCAAAAATGAATTCAGTTCACCGAAAAATGCTCGACGATCAGTTGCAATAATCCAAAAACAAGTATCCAGTTCCATTAGTTTCTTGATGAATAAATAAAAAGCGAAATTTCAAGTGGAAAATCGGCCAAACAAAAAAATATGGGCTGCTTCCATATAAAATAAATGATACGAATTTTCCGAGTGAGTTGTTTGTTGGAATTAAATTTTAAAGTATTTTTAAAAGATGATGCTTTTCCACGGAAACGTAAAATAGGAAAACTTGTAAAGGATAAGTTCTTCACTATATTAAGCAGTGGTTTCCAGTTTTATGGTTATATACTGCACAATTTCAAGCTTTGTGGATCATTTTACAATATTTGAGAATAAAATATACTGATAATTTTGTTTATTTTGTTATTTAACGTCGGTCTATGCTTGCGACTGAGGCTAATCACCGACGCCGGAAGCACTCTACCCCTAACCGGAAATTTTAGCAAACCCACTAGTGTTCCAACCAGTGGTAGCATTCTCTAACGAGCCCAACATCCATGGACTCGGGACCTCGGCTTTACGTCTCCTCCGAAAGACGGCATATCTACATTATACCTCAAGATCTTTGGTATAATGCCTGCGAGCTGTGATATGCTACTCGGCTGCAGGCTGTACGGGCCCTATACGATGGTGTTCCCTGGCATGTTCACCCATCCAAGTACTAACCATGTTCGACCTCGCTTGACTGTAATTATCGCTTCAAACGCGTTCCACTACAGTGCTGGGTCATCGCCCATACTGATAATTATTTATGTCGATTGGGATAATAGAACGACTATGTTATGTATGTCTGTGTATTACATTGACTCAGACGTCTAAGATATCTATTGTTCCTGAGGAAGGTCTCAGAGATCAGAAGCCTCTCTAATAGTATTTTCTTGAAGAATATTAGGAAATCCCTTGGCTTGCGCTACTTTAGACCTACAGGATTAGTTTGGTTGAATGTCCCTGTTTTATACAGTAGCCGTACATGTGTTGTACCCTAGGATTTAGCAGGTATATGAATTAGGGTTTTTTCTTCCATTTCAGAAAATCTCCATTTTTTCACTCCACTGGTTAGAGCTTCTTGAAGTGTCCATTCAGGCGATGAAAGAAAACTTCGAAGTTGTTCATCATTTTATATTAAATATATATATACATAAAATACAAGAGGTTCAATACATAAAATATATATCATAAATAAATACATACATATAAAAATCTCGGAAAAACAGTTCCACCACGGAGAATTTGAAACTTGAAATCATTGATTATCATAATCCACTCTAAAGATATATAGCTACCATAAACCTTTATTTAAAAGGTAAAATATTGACTGAAAAGTTGACGGGTGATAACCATTTTGTAACTTTCAATAATTGACAGTTCACGTGACGTTCCCTCCGTCCTCCGATTGGGCGATTCTGCAACGTCACGCTACTAATGCGCTCTCAAGCGGCCGGGCACGATATTATAACTTGGATACAAATTGTAGATGAGAGTTAAACTGCTAGAGGGTGTGCTGTGGCCCAAATAAACGAAAGCATCATGACATGTATATACCTATATGTGTCAATTTATAAGCGAAAATTCACATCAAGTATAGACGTACAATAAATTTCTCACGAGGGATCAATTTATTTGTAATAATATAAAGATCATGTGCGACGATAAAATTTTATTGAGGTATCAGCTAATTAGCAACAAAATTATGTCATGTTATGTTAGCATGGACGTACGATAAAATTTTTATGAGGGATCAATTTATTAACAAAAATTTTCCATCCAGCCTGGGCGTACGATAAAATTCTTATAAGGGATTCATTTGTTTGTAAACATTTCCTACTCTCATTGGCTTAGGATAACATTTTTATAAGGGATCAATTTATTTTTGAAAATATCAATACCATGTGAGTACGATAAAGTATCATTGAGGTATTAGTAAAAATTTCTGTCTAGCAAGATCGTACGATGAAATTTTTGTAAGGGATCAATTTACTAGAAAAAATTTCCGTCAAATCATTTGTGTTTTCACTTCAGCCGCCAGTACCCAATACAACCGCTGTTATTTTCATTTTTGGTGTTGCCTATTCCTCCCATTATAAAACTGATATTGATACGGCCAAAAAGTTCATATCCCCAAGTTGATGTTTCAGACCCACTCTTTACTAGCTCATCCACTATCATATCAGAATCAGAGATAAAGAAGGCTGGAGAAAGCCTTTTCTCTACTTCCCGAACAGAATTATTTTTTGAGCGCCTTCCACTGAAATATCAAACTGTGCCTGGCAAGACAGTATTCTGTACATTTTTAAGTATCTTTATCTAGAAAATTGAATCGATTATGTGTTTTTCTTGTACCATAGATGCTGAAAAATAATTTCAGTATGATTTTTTGTGGTAATTGCATTATTTGGTTTTGGTTTTCATTGGAAATCAAACCACAAACTTCGATAATATTCCAGTGTCAGTTTTAGGACGTTCAAACAGTCGGTGGATAAAAGGTGTGATTAATTTAATACTCTTCCATATTTTATTAAATTGTGGAATCGATTAGAAAAAGTTTCATTTGTAATACCCAAGTTGCAATTTAAATTCTATAAGGTTTGTATAAACAGTCACAAGATATGTCTTATAGGATACTTAAATTCTTATAACAGTCTACAAAACAATTTTATGATCCTTATACAACTGAAAAGGACCCATTTTTAAACAACTGTTTGGTTGTATAACAGTTCTATTAAAAGTTCATACAACTCTTATATGACTGTTTAATACACATTTATATACAACTCTTATATGACTGTTCTATAATCATTTATACAGCTACTATAAAATTATTTAATAATGTGTCATGTCGTCACATCTATAAAATGGGATTGAAGCGGCAATAGTAAGGTCTTACAAAATGGTTGTATAATGCAATAAATTTTTTTTATAATGCTGTTATTTCGAGCTCAATGGAAACATTCTGTCATCTAGCAGTTTATAAGATCATTTCATTTTTTAGTGAAGAATATCAAAACCAAATTATATTTCAACTTGAACGTGCATCATACATTTCATTTGTAGAAATGGAGAATTATCAAAACGACTTGGGCCGCTTGGGCGGACATCGATAATAAAAATTATAATTTCATTTGGATGGTTCAATAGAACAAATTTTGATGCGCCGCAAATTTTACTGATAGATTATAGGTATATATTTGGCAAGAAAATGAAGTGCTTCAATTCTGGTTAAGTTTCAAGTAGACATTTAAAAATAATAATAAAATTGAATATCCCAAAATACTTTTTTTATGACTTTGATAGTTTATCACTTCATATGGATATTATTTCACAATATAATCCTCTAAATAATGATAAAGTCACCTTTTTCAATATAGTTTTATGTTTCCAACTCAATTGCTCATAATGGTGGCGGAAGCGGTACAAGAATTGCTTATTTAAACCATATTTAAACATGGCGATTAATAAAGCAACAATTTTATCCCAAAGAAATGCCTTAAACAATATTTTATTGTCGAATGGAACGGTTTTATAACGAAGAATATTCAGGCACTATACAACTAAAAAGTGTTTTATAATGCAACGCAATTGAATGCTATACAATATTTATTATACAACATTATACAGCTTCAATCATACAAGCTTAAGTAACTATTTTATAATGTTGTAGCTGTAAGTTATATAGTATATTATAGAACTCTTATACAATAGGTATAAAAGTCTTATAAGGTATTATATCATTTTAAAAGAAATGATCGTATAATGCGTTATAGCATATATTGTAAAAGTCACTATAGAATCATTTGATACAACAATTTTCTTTAAAAAACAAAATTATCGCAACAAAAGGCTCAATAGAAATAAAAAGTCTTTAAAACAACGCTATTCGACTATTATACAACAATTCACTCCTCTTAGAATCCAATTTTGCTAGTTGGGTAGTAGGTAATAGTCCTACTACTCCTCCTGAGTGATGATTGATCTTACTATGGCTCTGTACATTTTTCATCCACCAGTCGCTTGAGCACACAAAAATTAATAAAAGTCGAAAAAGATTCATTCGAACAAACAAATTTGTGAAGCTAGTAATTTCTGTGTTTGTATATGTGTGTGAAATTATAGTTCCAAAACGCAATGCTAAGCTATATTTTCAATTTCTTAATAATAAAACAATTTTGGGGGGATATTCCTACCCGCAACTTAAATCCCTTATGAATATAAAACAATATCCGTAAAACCGACTACAAACCACTCTGCTACTAAACCCCAAACACAAACTTTTCATATTTACAAAGGAATTTTTATCCTTCAGAATCTCCCCAATTTGTCCATTTTCGTTCACGGTCGGAGTAAATTGTAATTAAAAAAAATAAATCGACAACCAAATCGAATGTTTCCATAAATATGTTCAGGAACGGATTTGTATTTGAATCTGTCACGCAAATTTACTGTTCATACATTCCAAAGTATGGATCGCAACCTTATAAGTCAGACATCGAGAGACAATCAGACAATAAGACAGCGCTCGCGCTTATGAGCTGCTCTACGGCTGCTGCATCGTGCGCCATGGTTCGGAATATCTATTTTCCAACCAATACATATAAAATGCTTTGTTTGATTGACTGACTGACGGATCAACGCACAGCCTGAACCGCTTAACTGAAACCTGAATCTTGGAGGGTATGCTCTCTGTATGCCTAGGATGAGAAAGGAAATTCTACCCCCAAAGGGGTGAAAACAGAAGGCAATCTTTATATTGGTCAACGTGATTCCTTGGTACAATCCACTTCAAATTTGGCATTAACATGCTTTAACAGAATTGATGGAAAACGTGCTTCGTATTTTATTGGAACTCATAGTCGAACGGGGTTATACCAATGGTTATTATTGCTTTTTATTTAAATTACATTTTATTTTGAGTTGTTTGTCGATTGAATTCAAAAAAACGTTGAACTGACTTAAAACTTCATGAAATACAATACTGACAGTAATAATAACGTGAAGAACTGATTGAAAATTTCGAGCATTTCCGAATTTTACGCAAAGAAATCGTGGGCAAAAGCTAGTTATTTATAAGTAATGATCTCACACTATCATTGTGCTTGCAATAATAGTTAATACTAAATCCCTTTTTTTGGAAAAGTGGGAAAATGCTTCACGCACACCTTCATTCTTCGAGGCCGTGTGGACTCATGTGCCAATGTTACCTACTAAAAACCCACCTTCAAGCCCGTTCGTACATCCCAGCCTGAAATTGCCTCTACGACATAGCTTCAGGAGGGGGTACGCCTTTTACCCGAATACGACGCCTCTTTCTCTCTCTCATTTGCAAGCTTCCTTTTCAAGACTTCCATGAAACCATGTCTTTCTTCCCAATTGTCCCTTCATTCCACCATCCAGCGCACCAGGTCCGCCGAGAAAGCACCATTTACATCCCATGTTAATGTTTCTTTCCTTTCTTCACCTCATAATATACTACACCTAAGGATAGAGTGTTTTGGGCTGTCCACCTCCTCTCCACAGTAATCGCAGGTTTGGTCTGGAACTTTTCCAATTCTATATAAGTAGCTCTTAAAGCACCCATGGCCGCTTAAAAACTAGGTGATGTAAAAATCGATCTCAGTTAATAACGTAACAAATACTCTTGGTTATAAGAACTAAGAATGATATGGTTGGATTAAAAAAATAGGGGTGGCATTTCACTAGTTATGTATTCACGTGAAGACCTTAAAATCCACATAGAGACCGGCCGTGGGCGACGAGCCAGCACTGTAATGAAACGCCTTCTATGCGATAATCACAATCAAGCATTGTCGAATGTGGTTAGTACTTGGATGTGTGACCAAACTAGGGAAAACCATCGTATAGGGCCCGCACAGCCGGCAGCGGGGTAGCATATTACAGCTCTCAGGCTTTATACCAATAAGCACGAGGTATAATGTAGATATGCCGTCGGAGAAGACGTAAAATCGCAGTCGCAGAAAAAGACCGACGTTAAATATCCGAATAAAAAGAAAGACCGGTTGTCATCAATTTTGATTGTTAATTCTTCATTCCTTTGTATCCACCCAACTATCTATTTGGATGCCAAATTCGAACTTTCTAAGTAATCCTCATCCTCATTTCTAATATCCTCATCTGTTTGATTGACCCATTCATACGTTTGGGCTCGGCTCAACAGCCCAGGCACTTGAACTGAATCTTCGTACTATGCCCATGTTATCTACCTACTTCCATTCCAGGAGCTTCGTGTCTTCTATATAGGCCACCAGTTTATCTGGAGAAGCCTTCAGGATAGTTGTGTTATTTCCACTCCAAAGTGCTTCTGTCTGAGTCCTTGTAAGTTCTCACAGAAGCAGAGTATGTGAGTGGGTGTTCCATCGTGGAGTTGACATTTTCTGCACATAGGTTCACTAACTTTACCCATCCTGTGCAGATGCTTCCTCAGGGTCCAGTGTCCAGTCACCAGGTCGATAACTGTCTTCAAATTTCTCTCACCCAGTTTCAACAGCCTGGACGAGAGTTCCTTGTCTAACTTATTCAGTAGACTCTTAGTATGGAAGTGTCCTTGTGTCAGCCTCCATTTGAGTTGGTGTTCCTTAACTAGCCAGTTTCCGACTCCCCCTCTTATGCAATCTTTTGTGATTCCATAAAACGGCTCCGGACCTGTGAAGGCTCCTTTAGAGCCCTCTTTAGCTAGCTGGTCTTCCATTTCATTTCCTGCAATCCCCTCATGTGCCGGCATTCATATTAGAGACATTTTGTTGCCTCTTGCCAGCATGTTAAGGGATTTTTTACAGTCTTTCACCAGTTCAGACCCAGTTGTTAGATTGCTGATAGCTTTAAGCAGAGCCCGGCTGTTATAATTTTTTATCCGGTATATCCTCTCCTGGTGTTTTCATCAATGCATCTGTTTTATGTGTGATTATGAAAAGTTTATGTCGCATAGTTTTCGGGTTTTGAGGGGGTCATACGTAGCTCCAAATAGTTCCTGTAATATTACACACAGTACTGCTCGCCATTATGTTGTGTATGTATAGGTATTGGGCTGACATCCACTGAAACCTAAAATATATAGTTATATAAGTTTTTGAGGAGAGTCTCAGAGGCTTGTAGCACTTTTAGTCCCACTTTCCGAAAGAATTTTGGGATATCTGCAGACTTTGACTTGGGTAAATGTCCCTCTTCTACCCAGTAATCTCCTAGGTAGTATGCCCTGGGATTCAATTTGCAAGTATGTAGATACCACAGAATTCACATTCTCCTTATTCCGCTAATTTAAGCTTTCTCAGGTGCCCATTCAGGCGAAAATGTTCCGTCAGGATCCTTGTTGAAACTCTTAGTGCAGTTCACTGTGACTTATGCATTTATTTGATCCCAACAGGTTGTAGTTACCCAAAAGAGTCCGATTGTCTAATCCCTACTAGATCTTTCCAATGGTGGGATCTTCTCTTCTTTTCGGCTTTACCCATTTTTTCTAGATACAGGTTGAATGTTGAAGAGGTTTTTGTTCTTGTTGTCTCGTTGATCCAGATAATATAAAATCAATGAAAAATTGGACCCTCTGACTTTTAATAAGGAACCACTCAAAAACTCGACCCCTTTAAGTAGGAGTAGATAACAAGCTGCATGATTTTATATCAGATGAAATAAACCACTTTTTATAAAAAAAAAATTCAAAATAAAATATCTGCAGCCCTTCTCTGTATTTATAAAGCCGATGGCGACTGACGTGCTGTGTGGACGACGCCGACTATGTGTATACGTTCCGGGAAAAAAATTCGACAAGGACAAAATGGGAAGCTTCTGGCTAATTCATTCCATCAAACAAATATACGCTCATATCAAACGACAAAATAATTCACTGTCACTCAGTTAGTAACCGACGAAATATTCTTTCAACATTAATCTAACACTGGAATATTTTATGGTAGCGCGATTGAGAATGAAATGATATCGGAAAAAACTTATTTCGTACGAAGACTTTGAAATTTGAAAAAAATGCATCGACAATTCCAAGTCAACCTTTGGCGATGAAACACGATGTATATTTTTCTAAAGTGAACTAGAAAACGTTTTTAAATGATTTTGAACTGATTATAATTACTTCAAAGTCGATTCACATAATATCCTAATTAAATCTTGTTGTTCAACTTCACGAATCGAGTGTAAATTGCATTATCTCAAAATAAATATCTGCTTATTTTTTAATCTGTGACGTCTTAGACATCGATAATAAGAAATCCTCAAACTTTTACTATAGTTACGCGGAAATTTTCTTGTTTAGATGATTGTTTTGTTGTCGTAAAAAAATCCGGGCAGGAAAAACATCCTTTATTAACGATCGCCGGTGGCTGTTTCTTCTCTTGTTATTGTCGGCTGTTAATTACAATTTATGATGTCACGTTTCGTGAAAATACTAAATATTCCAACTATGAACAAATGAGATAAATAAATCAGATTTATTTGGCTTAACAATGTTCTGGAAGTCCTGAAAATTTACAAGGGTTGCTAAAAGAGTAACAAGTAACAAATAACTCTTCTCGCTACTGAAATAACGAAACATGAAGTAAACGTTATAGGGTACCAAATAGGTAACGAGTTAATACAAAAGTAACTGGTTGCTATAATATGTAACGTGCTATCACACAGAAGATTCCTCTCTCGACCTAAGAAAAATAACACAAGGGGTACTGAAAAAGTAACATGGTACGACAGAAATACCGCACACCAAAAAAGTAACGGATTTAAATGTAACAAGTTACCACAAAAATAACTGATTCTTGAGTTATATCACACTGAAGATTCGTTTACCTACAAAACCAACGGGTTTTCACAAACCAATGCGCTATAGTATTACCTTGACAAAGCAGAAACATGCTACGACAAAATATTGCTAATCACAACAGTAACAAGTGATCACAAAAGTAACTGGTTGCAATAATTAGCAAGGTGTAACCACACATGAGATTCCTCTCGTTTCAATAATAACGGGTTAACTTAAAGATTGCAATAAATCTATTCGCGACATACGAGTATGACAAGGAAAATATGAGTCAATAATATACAAATCTCTGCTTTCATATTGAATTGGTAGCTGTAATTGAAAACACGACCAATGCTGACTGCCTACAAGTATTCGTCTCTCTCTTTCAATTAGTTTTTCTAATATTCTCCTTGTCGTACTTGTGTAAATCGTATGTCGCGAAAAGACTTTTCGCAATCTGGTTATCACAGGGCGTTAAGGAAACATGTATACGTTTTTTCATATAATACGATAGAAGTAACATGCTACAACAAAATACTGCTAGCCACAAAAGAAGCGAACTATTCCAGGTGTAACTACGTATAAGATTCCTCCAGTTCTAGTTACAATAATAGCTGGTTAGCACAGACGCAACTACATAAAAGATTCCTCTAGTTACAATAAAAACTGGTTAACACATAGCACAGTTTATCAAGGAAACATTTAATCGTTCTTATACCAAAGATACCAAAGATAAAACATGCCACGACAAAATACTGCTAGCTACAAAAGAAACGAAATGTTACAAAAGTAACTGGTTTTCATGAGAAGCAAATGGTAACTACATATAATATTCCTCTAGTTACAATAATAACTGGTTAACACATATCACAGGGCGTCAAGGAAACATTTATACTTTCTTCATATAATACCAAAGAAGTAACATGCTTCGACAAAATACTGCCCAACTAGCAATTCGACATCGTTAGCGAACTAATATATTTCATAATTGTTTTATTGACGCTTTGTAAAAACTTTTATTTTTTATAAAGTATTAATTCACGATAAATTTGTTGAGCTTTACTGTTCGGTCAATAAAATTGTATTTAAAACGTTTTCACAGCAAAATTATAGAATGAGGTATAGAGCTATTTTATAAACCTTTATAAAATACTCTTTATAGAGCATATTAGCTCTGATGATACTTTGCTCTGAAAGCATTTTATAATGGTTCTTTATCGAATTAATTTATCGCTATAAAAGCAATAATAAAACTGCTTTGTATAAAATAGTTTTTTTAATTGTTATGAATAAAAGTGGATTGCTTTCTGCAGCAGATTGGTATGAAAGCGTGTGATTATGAAATTGTTGATTTGTAGTTTTTCAAAAAACAGTTAAAAAACAAATATGTTGCATAAGGACGCCTTCTAACATTAAAATGTGGACACAACAATAATTATAAAACTGTTATAAAATAGCCTTCATTTTCATTTGGTCTAATTATATTTTTTGTTTGCAGTAGGCAATACCACTGAATGAAAACATTATACTAAAAAAACTAGTTAATTGTAGGTTGAACTTATACAGGGTGTCCCACGACGTTTTGACAGTCCAATTTCTCGAAAACTGTTCATATGACATGTATGCTATTTGGCAGATATAAACAGTCGAATCTGATGCTTATATTTATTATAAAATGACTTACGTTTTACCTGTCATTTCGGGTCACGTGACCCCAACATAATTTTTTCAAATGGGACAATCGTTATAATATTACAATGTTGGTTATATCATTCAAAAACAAATTCAACGATACCACACTTGTCATCACTGTATTGTGCAGTGATGATAATAGGGTCAATTAAATGAACATCTGTATAAATTATTTTATTAAAGAACGTAACATAGGGAATTAAAAAGTACAAGTAATTAAACAAATTGTTCAAATTGATGACCATGTACGTTGACACAATGTTCAAACCTTGTTAAAGGATTTCTTGTAAGTGATGCTGTAATCATTGCGGGTGTTACGGTCCGACATGTCCGTCTTATTTTATCCTTTAAATCATCTAAATCAATCGGGGGTGTGACATAAACTAGACCTTTTAAGTAAGCCCAGAGAAAGAAATCTAAGGGTGTGATATCCGGAGAACGGGGTGGCCACATTTCGACCAATCCATTTTTCAGGAAATGTGTTGTTAAGATATTCTCTAACTGGCCCAAAAAAGTGACGAGATGCTCCATCTTGCTGCCACCACATTGTTTGCCTTTCATGTAAGGGAATATTTTCGAGTAATTCTGGTAGAGTATTTTGAAGAAAATCTAAGTTTCTTTGCCCCGCTGATGTTCCTTTATAAAAATAGGGACCAATCAACCGACCGTTGAATAAACCGCACCAAACATTGATTAATATAATATTAATATTTATTCATGAAAAATAGAATCACAATACATAATTTAAAGGAAATTAACTAATCTACACAGTAGCTGTTATAAACAGCTTGTACGTGGTAAAATACATATAATTAACTTCAAATAAAATTACTTACCTACAATACAACGATATAAACTACAATAATTCCAAAACACAAATAAAAGAAGTAAAACAAACAAAAAATATTTAAAAAGGACATATGATTCAGAACATAAAAAATGAACAAAGGCAAGAAACGTAGATCCGTTTTTTTACAATTGAGAACAATTTCAATAACTCAACTTCTTCTTTGAGAGATTGTTCCTCAGCTTGTAGGTCTCGTATCTGACTTTTCAAGCATTGAACTTCCATCAACATGCGCGCTTCTGCTGCTTCTATTTGAGACTTGATTTGATTTGATTCCCCATATTGTTTGAAAATTGGTTTCGCGCATCCACTTTGGATTCTCCTGCGACCAATAATGACAATTTTGGCGATTAACAATACCATTGTTATGAAATCTACTTTCATCACTCCATAATATTTTTTCCTACGACCACATAGGAAAGTGACATATATCGCACTGACTAGTTCTATGGAAAGTGACCTTTATTCATACGCGTACGGAAAAAAATCTTATCCGTACGTGTGCGGATAAAAAAGCTGTCAAATTGAATGTTGAAATGCTAGTCTTTTTACTCCGCAAATTAATATGTATATGTGAAATGCTTATTTCCTAAGTTGATTTGTCCATATAATAATATAATATAATCTATTCATTCCATTTAAAATTAAAAAAAAAATACCGAGGCCGGACTCGAACCACCCTACTGCTTGTCAAAAATCGAGCCCACGGATGCCTAGACGGCTCGGCCATCCCACTGTTGTAGCTTATGGTTCTTGTCCAAGATACTAATAAGCGCTAAGGAAATATACACAACAGTTTATTTATTCTCCAAAATAAAATGTGTTTATATCGACATTTATTGGACTTTCATGTTATTAAAACATAAAAATCACAATTTTCTGGGCCAATTTCAAAGGTAAGTAATCAAAACCATATAAAGTATTTACAAATACACATATTTAAAACCTCTCACATCTACATAAAAAAGCAAGATTATACATGCCTAATTTGGTAAAAGTATATCGCGTGGTCGTAGGAAAAATAGTGTACATAACTTGTGCGAAAGTGATTTTTCACACTCGTGGGATTGTCTCACTCGGCTGCGCTCGTGAGACAATACTTCCCACTCGTGTGAAAAATGTCACTTTCCGCACACGTTACGTAATATACTATTTCTTAAAAAGAAGGGTCATCATTAATGTGTCCTAGCATTTCAGCAATAAAATTTATTCTCCTTTTCGGATCTGCAGGAATCAAACCTTGTGTTAAATGTATTTTATAAGGATGGTATTTGTGATTTTTTAATACTCTTTGTAGGTATTGAACTTTGATCATGAGTTTTGTTTTTTCCACATTCTCCATAAATAAGTAGCATGTCAACATATTCATCGTATGTAAAAATTGAAGGCATTATTTATTATTTATTATTACAGTGTCTTCACAAGAATATGACTAATAATGATAGTTCTTGAATAAAATTCACCTAACAATAATGAATGACAACCCATGTTGTTGATACTATTGCTTCACAGCCACCTAAATTTTTGAGTGCAAAATATTGCTTTAATAAGTTTAATAAAAATAAATAGCTCCTATTATCATTACTGCACAATACAGTGATGACAAGTGTGGTATCGTTGAATTTGTTTTTGAATGATATATCCAAAATTGTAATATTATACCGGTTGTCCCATTTGAAAAAATTATGTTGGGGTCACGTGACCCGAAATTACAGGTAAAACGTAAGTCATTTTATAATAAATATAAGTATCAGTTTTGACTGTTCATATCTGCCAAATTTCATACATGTCATATGAACAGTTTTCGAGAAATTGGACTGTCAAAACGTCGTGGGACACCCTGTATATGATCCACTTTTTATACCGCATACACATCTGCCTAGACAAATCCTGTTCGATTTTTATAACAGTTACATACACAGCATAATTGTCCTATTTCGGACAATTTTGATTTATAAGTATAGTATAGGAAAGTGGCCATTTTGTGAGGCTTTAAGCGACAGGCCATATATTTAATTTATATTTGTCTATCGTCTATATTCATGAAATATTACTATGCTGGACTAGCTAGTTTATAATGGAGAAAGTCCTAATGAACTTTTGACCAAAAATTGATGTAATATATAAATTTTTTCAATAATCAAATTATATTAAAAAATTTCCCTAATTATCATAATTCGAAAGGCGCGTTAAAATTTTACCACAATTATACCATATACTTAACAGTAAATTCAATTTCGCAGACATATCTGCACATGGAGTCAATATTATCACTTTTTATACCGAATCAGCCATTTGACATTTATTTTATTTATGCTACCATGTTAACAGATTTTAATATCTTTCTACAACAACTAAAGAGACAAATTGCATATTCACAAACAATTTTGTGTTGATAGAAATGTCAAAAAAATACAGACATCTGTAGAGCATGTCTAACAGGCGATTTGTTTTATAATCTGCGCCAATTCCATGCTTATAAGAGCTATAAGAACATTGTAGAAGTGTTTATAAAACAGTGGCAGTTTTATAAAATGGCTCTGTAAACGTTCTAATCGTCATTATAATACTTAAATTGTTAGTTGGGTGCTAGCCACAAAAGTAACTGGTTTCTATGAGATTCCATAAAAGATTCCTCAAGCTACAATAAGAACTGGTTAACCACTGCTAGCCACAAAAGAAAGGAGTTATCACAAAAGTAACTAGTTTCCATAAGAAGCAAGGTGTAACTACATATAAAATTCTTCTATTTAAAATAATAACTGGTCAGGTTAGGTAGGAAAAAACATGCTACGACAAAATACCGCTAACTACAAAAGTAAAGGATTATTTAAAAAGTAAGAGGTACCCACAAAGATAACTAATTGCCTCGATAAGTAAGGTGTAACCACACTGAAGATCGATCCCTCTTTTGACAAAAATAACGGGTTATTACAAAGCAGCATTAATACGTTCTTCCATGTTATAAGGTACCAAATAAGTAACATGTCGTTACAAAAATACCTGCAGACCATCCTCATAGGTCTTCGTTTATTACTTCTCCAAGGTATCTGCAGATATGCAGAACAAGCACTTGCTGTAAGTAGTTGCTCGAGACTCAAGCATTAGCAGGTTTTTTTTTTACTTTTCTAATTGAAAATATACCAAATGAAAAAGGAAACCCTGAATGAAAATATGAAGCTCTACCACTGGATCGAGAACTCGAGTATATAAAAAGGGGCGACACTGTTATGTCACGTCTTGTTGACGACGACCATCGTCGGTATCGAAGCGTAGCCGCCATTTATACAGAGTTAAAAGCAATCACAGCTCTCTGCCCTTATACGTGACGTGAGCCAACTATGTTTGTCCATAAACACTATAACCTAGAGATCATCTCCGTACTAATGAAGTGTGTTGTTTGCCGCTTGATTTTGTGATATAGGGTTATGTCGTATAAGCATGGGTGGTCGTTAGGTTAACAGCCAAAGGAAAAATTAATTTTTTTCTCCATCGTATTCTCTCCCTCATACTTTTGTTTCATAAGTTTTGGTACGTTTGATGTATTAATTTATTTTTTCAACATATTTATTCTTACAATTACAGTTGGTTCACGATACAATTCCCTGAAAGTTCTCTTCTTTATTTCCGATGTTCGGCGTAGGAAAAATTGTACACTAGGTACAGCATACTTTCTAATATTTTTTCTCTTATTTTTTGGGAATCAAACCACAATAAACGTTCGCCAGATATCAACCCATGCGATTTTCACTTTTGGGGTTATAAGCTTAGCTTACAGTACACCTGTAAATTCAAGAAATTAATTAATTGATATGATACGTTTTCACTGCGAAAACATCCGAAATAATCCTGGAATGTTATTTTTAAAGTACAAAGATCTAATCTCAGAAGATTGAGGAAATGTGTGGATGTAAGAGGCCATATTAAACATTTGTTGTAATTTTTTTAAACCGTTTCAACTTTTTTCATGTCGTTAATTACTTGATTACACGTTTTTTTAATCTGTTAATGTAATGTAGTTATCCATTTTTCAGGGTTTTGTTGCTATTTTTACTTTTATCAAAGTAATGTTCGTTTTCAATGAAGTTTTTTATGGTTGAACAAAGTTACAGTTCGTATTTATGAATGTAGACTGTACCGACTTATTAATAATTTACTAATAATGCAGGATGCTTCCTGAAACCGTACATTCAAAATAAATGTGAATGCGACAATAGGTGTATTGCCCGTATCTCTTAAACCGTTAAGGTTATCGAGATGTTACAGGAGGACCTTATATCTTTAAAACTGTTCACAAAAGCCAATTGTTGCATTTATAACTGAAAAAAGTTTTACTTACCAAAAAAATGGCGCATCCACCATTCAACTTAGTCGGTACCTGAGTTCACAAGTATGTTGTAGACTTGTAAATCACGCCAAAAAGTGTGCAATTATGGCGTTTGTTAACGGTTAAAATATTACTAATTCCCAATCAGCCATTTAATTATTGTAAATAAAAAAACATTTTTCATTCCCAACTTTAGAGCCCCATAGTTCGTCGACAAAGGGCGTAGAGAAAAAATTGTATATGAAATACCATCATTATTTTTAGTCTTTCTATTCCCTTCCAAGTTTTTGGTACGAACTCCTGGGACACCCTGTATAACAAATTGAAAAACAAAAAATATATATTAAGCTGCACGGCGAATTGAACTCGCAATCTTCCGTTTACTATCAAGACGCTTTAACCAATTGGGCCATGGCGGCACCAGGTATCAACATCGAACAAAAAGGATCAAAAAACGAAAATAGATCCTCTGTGAAAATTTAAACTCTCTAACTCTAACGGTTCATGAGATATAGTCTGGTGACATACGGACAGACAGACATACAGTCTTAGTAGTAGGGTTCTTTTTTTACCCCATGGGCACGGAACCCTGAAAAACTAGTCAGATAAGTAAGTAAACATTACATACAATTGATGAATAAAATAGTGAACATAAACCAATATTTCTGGACCCTAACTTTTGTGAAGCTGTTCATTTGAAATACAATAATTATTGAACTCTTCCAGTAAATCACTTATGAATACGAATGTGGACCGATTGAATTGTAAATTCATTTTTTTCCCTGGTCGAACAAATAGCCATTTTCATCGGATCTCTGTTAAACTCATGACTCATGACATTTTTTCACATTTGCCCAATAATTGAAATTTATCTTTCCGAAATTAAATTTTTATTTCCAAATTAAACGACCATTTAATATTGGAAAATACAATGTAAGTTAACGACCATTACAAAAACCCCTGGCTATCGATTCCACCGATACGACATTCAACGAATCCTCTTCGTGTGCACTGAAGGTCTCATTTAGAAAACACCGAAACTATCAAGTGGACCAATTAAACGACAGTCAATTTTAACGATACAGTCGTTTTAATTAACTCTGAATTCATGCGATAGCACCCATGCAGGGACTATCAGTAGCGTAGATGTATAATATCAACCAAAAAATGATGCTTGAGAAAATATGGATATAGAATGCCATATAAACTCGTAGCTTTGCCATGGACTTGTACAGAGCTAAAGGTATTCTTCTGGCAACAATTTTAATTTTCCAGATAACATCCCAAAAATGATATAACTGCAAATATTCACACAATAGTGCAATATTTGTTCATTTATTTTTATGCCATCTGAATGGAAATTCCACTATAGATGCATAATCGTCTAATAGTATATTCTTCAACGAGTGCAGAATGGTGGCTATTATTCACGCGGATGAAGTTTCCAAAACGAGGGAGCGCAGCGAGTGAGTTTTGGAATCAACAAGTGAATAATAGCCATTCTACACAAGTAAAAGACTATACTTTCTCCACGACTAAAAAGAAAAAACTTCCAGTGAGGATCGCCATAGTCAACCACCACTAGGCTATAGAGCATATTTATAAAAATGTAAAGAGTAAATATATATACGTAACCCATATTTTTAATCGGAACCCTCACATTTATAAATGAAATTAATTCCGGGAGGCGTACATATTCACTATCGCTACTGTTGTCCATTTTGTTTTTATTATAATACGTAAAATCATGATTTTATAATTATTTTGACGTTTCAAACGATGCGCTGTCAGAAGTGATTTGCGTTCTTAGGTATTTGACATTTCAAAGAGACGATTTGATTTATTCATTTTAATTCATTCCATCGTGAAATCTGATGATAATAATAGAATGTGATTGGCTAACGAGAGTAAATTCTTTTTATTATCCGCTGGTGTGAAGAATTTATATAATTATGCAGCTAAATATGTAAAAATAATTTGTGCGTTATTATTTAGTCGTGGAGAAATAATATTCCATTTACGAGAACTTGGTTTTGTAATTTCCCATATTTAGTACTTCATAAGTCTCTGAATATTGATAACTTCACTTCCGACCTTTAGGTTTAGTATAAATTTGGTTTTGAACCAGTTTCCAAAGTGATGAGCAAATTTGGTCTTTACCTTGCTTTTTCGCTAGAACAAGATCACGAACATCCTTAGATTATCAACTCCAAGACTATCCGATTCTTGGTCTTGGTCTTGGTCTTAGCCTTGCTTTGCTCATCACTAAGGTACCTTAGTCACCAGTTACTAGTTGATAATTGAGTGTGAATTATTAATGATATATAACCAGGATGATCTTTGCAAGTAAAAAAAATTAGTAGAAGGTAGAATGAACAAGACCAAGACTTTGTACGCAAAACCAAGAAAAGACTAAATAAGCAATATCAAGACCAAGATTATCTGAGGTTTGGTCCAGGTCTTTCGTTGCTTATCACTAATTTTCCAAAGTTTCCGTAGTTTATATAAGCTTTATTCGGGTTTTTGTTTCTGCACAGTCCGTAAACCAATCTGGAATTGCGCAGAACTAGCTGCGTACTTTATTCACTCCTAAGGGTGGTTGAAAGAACAACACAATAAAAACTGGAAAAATACGACCAGGCAAATACATGGGAAGAAATTCATAAAAGAACCATCAGAAAAAGTAGCGAAAGAACTGCTATCAATGAGCAGGAACAAACTACGCACCATAACGGGGCTACTTACGGGACACTTTCCCACAAAGGAGCACCTAAACAAAATAGGGCTGTACAACGGAGACCTTACATGCAGAAGATGCAAAAAGGATACCGAAACAGCTCTGCATATACTATGCAACTGTGAGTCGCTGGACCACAGAAGGCAGAAACTGTATGGTAGACTCCAAATGACTCCAGAAGACTTCCACAACCAATCAGAAAAAAACCTGTATGAGCTAATACAGGGAACGGAATGACTGAATAGGTTGTAGTCAGAACACTAGGAGTATCCACAATAAGCCTAGGAGGCTGAGGGGGTACCGGCGAAGAGACGGCTCCTTAGAAAAAAAAGGGTGAGTTGTATCAAACACATAAACTACGTTTCATGATAACTTATGTTTGGACTGTGGCTGATTGATGTATTTATTATCAACAATTACATCAGTCATCATTAAACCGAGCTTAGAAGTTTGATACAACTATTTTCGAGCCGTTTAAAATTGAACGAAGGTTGAAAAACCCGAACATCCCGCATGGCCTGTAGAACTGAACTTACCTAACTAAATTGACAATTGAAGATAACTCATCATCATCACTGTATTGAGGGACAGTCTCTCGCACAAAGTTTTAAATATTATCTTGTAAGACTTCTGTAAGAATATTTATCACATCAAGGAGAACATCGTCTTCACTTGATAATGATGATGAACTACGTTCAAATATCTCCCCATTTGGTAAATATTTAATTGGAAAAGTGAAAATTAAAATAAACAACACACAATAAACAAACCTCTACCTCTAACCTCTGCGAATTTTCAGAACTGCTCCCACCCTGCTCCTTTGCATATGATTTGAGCATGCGTAAAAAGTAATCCGAAAATCGTCGAGACTGGGGACTGGCTTGGACGGTTTTCGAACCGTCCAACAACTGCTTTTAAATAAACCCGAACGCCAAACTGCGGGTGTCAGAACCATGCCGTTAAAACCCGAACAAGCCAATTTCGACTCCGGACAGTCCTAGAACAGTAATTGCATAAACCCGGTTAAAGCTGCTATCATGTAGCCGTCGAGTTTTGAGCTGCATTTTGAACAAAACTGTCCTCACCTCCTTTATGTACTATTATATATCCCAAGCCAACAATTTTTTTTGCATTGAATTAATACATTATTATCCTGCCATGCTCCCCTCATCTCACCTTTGATGAAGATCCATATCTTAGCCTCTAGTACCCGCTTCTTAGGAATAATTTCAGATCATTTGTAACCTCTTTGGGATGCAACTCTTGAAAACTGGGTAGTACAACAACATTTTTTTCCAGAATTCAAGTACTTTACTTTTCGCATGTGTGGAATGTACTTAATTTCTAAATTTACATGATTTACAATTACTTTATGAATTGCTTAAAATGGGTTCCATTATTTTATGAACACAAGTACCGTAAATATTCAAACTGTTCGCAGACCTTTTGAAGAGTCTCGAGTGAGATAGACCTACATTCCTGTACAATACTTTGTTGCACTTGTTCAATTGAGTCTGGTTTGGTTTTAAATACAACGGATTTCAAGTGACCTCATAGGAAGAAATCGAGTGGTGTCAGATCTAATGACCTAGGTGACAATTCAATGGGTTCTCTCCCACCAATCCACTGCTCCGGATAACCATATGGTTGAAATAACACCCTTCTTGGTGTGCGTCATCGTTTGTGACGTATATCTGGGTTTTCGGCATGTCGTTAATTTTATTTGCTATTTTGACATATAGCTAACCTTAAATTTGATAAATAAAATCATCAGGATCGTATCCAGCCAAATTCGAAAAGGCTATGGAATTAATAATTACCAGCTTCTTTTTCTAACTGAAAATACTTGAGAACTTTCAAAATAATGATGTTTCTCCTTGTATCTATGCACATTTTTGTATTATTTAAATATATATAACAATAAGATCAATATTCACTTTTCATAAATAATAATTGACCGTGAACAACAAAGTACACATCTGACAAGAACTGTCAGTGTGACAGTAGAAAAATACGTAAGACACATTGCCGCTACGAAAGTAACGCCTTCATAGTATCTTGAGCTCCCGATTGATAGGTTGCGCTTGCGCGTAATCTAAACATCAACCAATCAAATTTTTGTAAGTCAAAGATTAGGGTTAACGTTTGTAATACATTTAAACGGTTCTTTATAGTGATATTTTGATTAGGATTAATCACAGACCTGCCTTTTTTTCCATTTTGTTCCACGTAATGTGTTAGAAGGAGATTAACAATCGATGACGCACACCAAGAAGGGTATTATTTCAACTATATCAGTTGTTTATTAGTATTTATAATTCGAAATTTTCATTCCATTTTCACCAGTATTCCTGAAACTTGAATCCATTCCACATTGCACATTCGTGAGGTCAAGTACTTCAATATTGAAAGTGAACGACAACTTTGTAATTTTAAATGTAACACTTTGTATATCATTCACTTTTCGTATTCTATATTGAATTTTGACGTTACTTTGTACATAATACCTCATATCTAAAGTTTATACTTATCGAGATATAACTGCAGATTATAAACCATTTTCATTATCTTAGATAGAATTGTTCTCCTGTCTAAGTAAGGTGACACACCCTGTACGACGTCGAATGGAGCTAAACAGCCACATCCCCCTCGATCGACTTTGCTAAAACTGGCAAGCTACCTCCTGCGGATATCAAATCGCTTTTCGTTCTACTGGACAACAAGGCATTTCGATTACCGATAACAGTGCAAAACAGTAAACATGCTAGATGCCATGTAGGCAATTTACAAAACCCAGTGACATGACAATATTAAGACAATATCGGCTTTTGGAAAATTGTTTATTTCACTTGAAATTGAAAAAAAAATAATGGAAAACAAATATAAATATTCAAGTTTTCACTCCATTTCAAACAAAATCTGTAAGACATCCCGTTTTTATGTAAAAAACTGCACTCATATATCTTCACAGCATACAGATTTACTAGTAGGTAAATTACAATCACTGGAGTTTCGATCTGTGAAATAAATAATTTATTGTGAATATCGTTATAGCTGAGTACCTACACATGACTAGAAAGTCAAGAAAACATAGTTGTATTCTGTGTAGAAATTTAATTTTTTTAAATCGCAAAGCGCTTCCGGCTATTAAGCTATACCTGCAAGTAAGTAATAAAAGTTGGGAAAATGTAAAATAAGAAATAAGTAAAGAATTACTTACTCGTCAGGTATTTGGTACAAGAAACCTAATTAAAGGTCGACAACACATTAACGTCACAAAATAAAATATCCTAAAATTACATTAATTTAAAATAATCCCCTGATTTGGGTAAACTGTCTTTAAATTTTGAACATTTTTAGTAAAATTTTTTATTTTTTAATGTCTTCAACTACTACACGGACACGTGTTAGTATAACGGAAGTTGAAGTGACACTATTTCAATTTGAAATTAACAAATGACAAATGACAATCTAAGTGAACACAGAACTCAAGCCATCCAACATGAGTATAAAAATGACATTGTAAAATTTTGTGTAAATGTAAATATTGAAGAACCCATTCAAATTTGTAAAAATTGTTTTAAATAAAGTAATTCGGCAATGTCCCAAAACAAATATGTATGTATATTTCCTGAATAAAATTGTAAATAAATAAATTTGATATTAAGGTCTAATGAAAACCCATCAAATTATAAGATGCTGAAAAAGATTAAGGGTTTATTGAGAACCCATTACTAAATTAAATTCAAAATAGAAAATTCACACATATTTTAGAGCTTTTTTTATAATAAAATACCCAATTTTCACCAATTTTATTTCATCTCTCAAAATGTAACTGGTCGTAGTTTTCTGTAAATAGAGAAAATTTTTCCAGGAGTGATTTAAAATTATTCCTCCTTCATTTATATACCGAAGTCCCCATATTCCACTGGCGTACGAGTAGGCTGGAACTACGATGCTGTAGTATAGGGCCTTAACACTTTTAATATCGGTCATGTGTGAAGATTTAATTACATTCTGAATTGCGTTTTGTGTTATTTTAGCTTTTTTCATCCGCGATTTTAAATTTTCTGAAAATGTATCATTAAATGAGAATATCACTCCTGAATAATTATAGTTATACACTTGCTCAATTAGTGTGTTTTTGGCATACCCCAAAGATATGTCAGTACTTTGATCAAGAGAGACACCTCTTACGCCTTGTTGCTTGAAGTAGCTGTCTATGTCTGATACATATAATGCAAACAATAGTGGGCTTAACGAGTCGCCTTTAAGGATTCCTTTGGTGATCTTGATTTTGTTTAAGACACAGCCTTTCTGATCAATCGCAAGTGTGGCCATGGAGTACATTTCTTTTATAATTCTAATAATCTTTCCGCTGACACTATTTCAGTAAAGTTTTTGCCAAAGTTTCTCGAAATTAATATTATCATAAGCTTTTTTGAAGTCAGCAAGAAGTGCAAAAACCTTTCTCCCAGGTAGTCGCAGGTGATTACCTATTACAGAGTACAGAACAAATATATTATCATCTGTGCTTCTTTGCTTGCGGAAGCAGTACTGGTAGTACATCAATGGATTCAATATATGTTTGTAACCTCTGATTTATTAAGTGTGTCAATAGTTTGGTTTTATGATTGAGTAAAGCAATGCCCCGAAAACTTAGTGGATCATTTTCAGGACCTTTTTTATGAAAGTGAATCATATTAATATTTGTCCAACTACGTGGTAGCTGTTCTTCCATATATATGTTTAACCATTTCTTTCTAAGACGTCCCAATTTTCCCTCACCTCCTTCATCTTCAAAAAGTACTTTCTTCACACAAACCTTCCGTCATCCATCCTATCCACATGGCCTCACCATCGAAGCCGCTGTTCTTGAGTTTTACTTATGATGCATGGTGCTTTAGATCGTTCTTCTATTCCACTGATCCTTTTCTTCAATTTCTCCATATTATTCTTAGAATATTTCGTTCCCACCTCTCCAGTTCACTTTTATTCTTTTTATTCAATATCCAAGCTTTTTTTTATCCGGTCGGTCTTTTTCTGCGACTGAGGCTAAGCCGGAAGCACTCTACCCCTAACCGGAAATTCTGCCCTAGCCACTAGTATTCCAACCAGTGGTAGGGTTCGAGCCCAACGGACTCGGTACTTCTCGGTTTAACGTCTCCTCCGAAATACGACATATCCACATTATACCACGGGCTCATTGATATGCTCCTCCGCTCAATGCTGAAGTATGAAGGCCTCTTTCACGACGCCCTTATCACGGTACTGACCATATCAATCCTAGTATGGAACAAAATACCAAGAATCCTTGTACGGTACAAAAAAAACAGCAAACTTTTCATTTTCCTCATATAACATTTCCAACTAAACACGTATTATTAATACTTGGACAAATATTCAAACACACCCTAGTTACAATCATTATAATCTGATTGATATAGGGCATCACGTGCCGATTCCAACGCCGATCTATCATCACAAGTAAACAATTTTCTGGGAGATTGTCACAAAACGACCATATGTCGACATATTCGATAGGATCTCCTGCGATTATTGTCGGAAAATAAGTTGAATTTTTTTATATTATACACTTCAACCTCGGTAGTTGTCAGCGGTATCAGAATATTCGGAAATAATAACAGGGGATAAACTTTTCCTATTCGATTATGGCGTCTTAGGAAAAGTTTTCCTCGCTTCTTAAACAATGTATCAAAAACAAAAAGGTAGCTCATAAAGACGGAATTATAAGAAATTTTGTATATAACTGGAGCAGTGTAGAGTTGATAAATGAATGTCATTGATAGGGTTGAAACGAGCATTGATAATAATCCTAGGTCATTTTGAATGTTCATTAAAGAAAAACAAAAGACTTATGAACTGCTTCTAACTATAAGATGAGAATAATTCAATTGTTGATATATTTAAAATTGTAGCTAAATACTTTTCTACTGCTGATTTAAATCATCATCATAATCATAAACCTTAATATACCCGAAGGTGTTAAGGTGTTTTGTCCATACAAGGTTTGTACTTAAGTGTTTCAGTCCTTTTTATACACAAATTTCACCCAGCTTCTTCTATTTCGTGCAAGTTCTTTCCCCTCCTTCCAGCTCTTGTTATTTTTTCCCAGGATACCAGCTATTACATCATCCCATTTCCCCCTAGGCCTGCCTCTAGATCTTCTATTTTTTGGTTTGGTTTGCCATATCAACTTGACTTGTCTCGAGTTGTCCATTTAAATCAACCAAATAAAATTCCTGAATATAATTACAAAGATGTTATCAATATTTCATGGTACTCTGTAGACGTTAAGGAAATAATTGATCATATACCGAAATTAACGTACAGTCCTCATGGTTTATGTTAAACAAATAAATTTTCGCCTTCGCTACTCCATTAGCTATAATATTCAACAAGTCTTCAGACCAAGGAATTTCTCCGGATTTCTGGCATCTATACATTATGTTATTTATAAGATGCGACATAGGGATTTCTGTACAAAAGTGTCAAACGCGAGTAACTTTTTAACCAAATAGCGTTCATGAAAAATAAAAGATAGAACGTGTCGCGGCACATACGGTAGGAACTTTAGATCCTTTTAAACAAAAATTATGTAATACATCTGACGTTATAGATAAACAATTTACATATTCCTCGGTAGACCCGGATTCGATTCCCGTGAAGAAGTTTTTTTTTTAATTGTTAATTTTATTTTTGAATAATTATTCTGCTTGATATTAATAACAACTGGTAGACGTTTAAAATATTTAGCAGAATATTCATTATTATGGATAATGGTACGGTACATGAGGGAGTCCGACTGGCAACATCTACTTATAACAGCATCGTGTATTTAAAAAGGGAAACTGTAGCATTATACAAATTGGACATTCAAGAACTGTAAAAATTAGTGGAAACATAAAATTGAATTGTTGAATTTTCAATTTGAAGTTATATTACAGTTTATAGAAATTTTTATTCTCTTAGATTTTTTCTCAAGTGGGTCGTAGAAAAAATATGCTGTTCGACTCGTGTGGATTGTCCATATCGCACTTGAACGATTGAGCACTCCGCCTACGTTCGTCCTCGTGCGATATGGCCATCATATCCACACTAGTTGCACAAACTACCATTTCTATAAAAATATGCCCTTTTACATTTAAAAACAACCTGCCAAATGTCAAATCGATTTATCCATCCATTTTAAAGTTATCGAATTAAAACATTCAAGTTTTCAAAATTTCAGCACCCTGTATTCCGAAAAGTAAATGTGCCAGACCCCTTAATCCTCATATCATTTTGTCCAATTTTACGAGAGGAATATACATGCAAACGTTGTAATTACCCTTGACGTTCGAGATGCTTATACCATTTTTTGCGCGATCGTATTGAAATAAATTCCGAATAGAATAATTTTAATTTCTTCGAAATGAACGAAATGTCAAAAGTGACATTTATACTTCTCGATCAGTATGAAATATATTTTGTGAAATTGTTTTTATGCTATTTATTTCTTTTTTGACGTCTGAAAGGTAAGTAAATCACTTACCGACGTGTTAAACTTAGAAACCAGTAAACACAACCTACCGTCCTGACAACCGATGCTGTAAATAAACAAAAAAGATCAATCGCGCAAAAAAAATTATGGAAATAATAGTAAAAATTTATCCGAACAAATTCAAGTAGATCACCAGCACTGCGAATACCAGCTTTGCATAGAATTTTAATATAGCATCGGTGGTTCAGTGGTAGAATGCTCGCCTTCCACGTGGGTGGCCCGGGTTCGATTCCCGGCCGAAGCATATGAATCGCTGCTTCGTAAACGAGAGAGAGAGAGAGAGACTCAGGAGAGAGCACACGCACGCAAGCAAGGCACATAACGAAGCAACGTAACATAACGTAACGGTCAGATCTTTTGCGTCGCGACCCCCGGTCGCTCAAACAAAACCTGACGTGAAGAATTAAAGTTCCAATAACAGATTTGGAAAGGTCGTTGAAAAATAAGTTCAAACACACTATTAGTTTTCTTAAATTCGTTCTGGTCTAATAAAAAATGTATGATTATGTTTAAAAAGTAGTACACCATTTTCATAACACTTTCGAAGACTGAAAACACCACAGCGGGGAATCGAACCGCGATACTTCACGTTCAACTTTTAAATTTCTCGTGCTTCTAACCGTCTGGCAATCTCCTACGCGGTTGAAAGTATCCGAAAGTGGTATGAGAATGGAGTTCGACTTTTTCAAACATAACTATCCATTTTTTTATTAAACCAGAGCGAATTTGGAAAAAATTATTATTATTGTTACAATAAGTTACGGACAGGGATCCTAAGATCCATAAGCACTGAAGTAACTAGAAAATTAAGAAAAAAGAGAGAGAAAAATTAGAAAAATCACGTGGAAAAAAAAATTGATAAGAATATAGAAAGGCGTCCAGTCATTTCTTAAAAATATTGAGAGACGGTGCCGTTACAATATCCTCAGGTAGATGGTTCCATGTTGAAAAGACACGATTACTCTAAAAATGCTGCCTTGTCCGACAGATGAATATTCACTTTTTCCTTAAAAGTGTATTTGAACTTATTTTTTCAACGATCTTTCCAAATCTGTTATTAATTTTTAATAAATAACACAGTGTATATAAAAAGGGATTTTGTGATCAAGTCGATAATTATAAAGCAGTGTGTTTGCAATCCGACATTCCTAAATGTAACAGAGTTATTTACTTGGGATTGTAAGTACTTTATATATGGAAAACGACATGGGTTCACACAAGATAAGCAAAAGATTAACATACCACAATTCTATTACATACGAATTGGAAAAGAGAGGAAAAGTTGAGTCTGTGTATACGGGTCCGGGTTAGCCTGAAGCTACTTATAACAAAACTGAGTGCCCTTGGTGTTTATTCCCCTTCAATTGACTGGGTGAACAGTTATTTGAATGATACAATTCATCTAGTATGGAAATGCTATTTAGCTAATGACATTTCAAATGTAATTTCGAACTCACGATATCTAATGTTTGCTGATCATCTTGAATCATTCACACTAATTGCAATATATACGAGTATATAGCAATGATTTTTTATTTCTCCAAAATGATTAAGATGATATAAACATATGATGTGAACAAAACCTACTGTATTCATATGTTAGTAAATGTCATGTGATTGGATTCACTAAAACAAAATTGTAAGGATCTAGGGGGTATACTTTATCGCAAGATGAAGATGAATATCCATTTTGAAGATATTACATCACGATCATCTAAAGTGTTTTTGGGTTTTATTCAACGATCATTGTCTGAATTTCGTCGTAGTACCAAATGTATCCAAACTTTTATAATTTGCATAAGCTAGCATAAGCTAGGACGATCCTAGACTATGCATCTTCTATTTTGACTTCAAATATTCAAAAGTACCAAGCGTATAGAAAAAATTCAAAGGAAATTCCTACGAATGTATGCTTTTAAATCGAACTATATAATAAATGAGAATTATAAAGACATTTTAGGTTTAATTAACATTTCCACTCTTGCACAAAGACGCATGGGAAATGATCCAAGTTTTTTCTATAAATTTATTGATCATTGCAGTGTCTTCAAATACTTGGAATGATTTATCTTAATGTCAATGATAGGAGAACTCTTTACATGAAATTTTTTCAAACATCATAGGTATATGGATATTGAGGTTTGCAAACTGATACAGCTTGCAATTGAGTCTTCCCAATCCTCGACTTCCGCAAATTAAAACGGCTGCCAAGGATTTGCAATAGTCCCATATTATATTGTATTAGTTTATTTTATTTCAAATTGTTCATTTGTAATTGCATTCATGTTTCACATGTTTCAACACAATTTTAACATAATTGTACATTCAATTTCATTTTTTATAAAAATGGATAAGTCCGTGAATAAATAAATCTAAATTGCAAATAATGTTAATCGGCCCATCAAGCTAGAAGTCCTATCACGGTAAAGTTGAAAGTAGAATAACTTCAGCAGACTCTTTTTTCCCGTATCGGTAAATACCTCCTGAGATACAGCCGCTCACTTCTTAATCAAACACTCTTTGTCTTAATGTTATAAATGAAATTAACTGCTTTTTATTAATTCGACTGTTTAATAAAGAAATTATATAAATTATTAATATCTTTTCATAATTCGCATAAATCATTTAGTGAGTAGTATGATTTATTTATACTCTATTTGAGAGAATTCCACAAAGTCACTGTCCAAATAGTAGATCCTGTCTTTTTCCAGTGGAACAATAAAAAATCAAGATACTAAAATGTTCACAAATAAGTTAGCCACCTTTAAATATGGTGAATGGAAATTTTCACGAATAAATTGAAAACCTTTGAAAATTATATCGTACGCCCTCGGTATTACTGACGATGCCGATCAAGATAAGTTAAATGTATTGTGCAATTTTTCTCAACCAACAGTAATCACTCATTTGTGGTGTTTTTTCAGACGATTTGCCGGAGTAAATAATAATAATAAAAATAATAATAACTCAAAAGGTAACTACTTCATCGATATCACAGTTGAACTCAGGAAATCTAGCCACAGCAATTAACACTTACGCCATACCAATCCTGACATACTCATTTAAAATTCTTGAGTGGACAAAAACAGAACAGGAATAAATTCGAAGCACAACGCTCACCTTGATGACCAAACACATGTCACCACCCGACATCATTAGTTATTAGGGGATCAAACTACCGAGAAAAGAGGGAGGAAGAGCCTTAACGGACATTTACATCATTAACAACTATTTAAACTTCAAGAATTTTTCATTGGCAAAGCTCAAACATCTAAATTGCATGAGCTGGTCGCAAAAACTGATAAAAACCAGTCCCCCTTAGATCTTGTAAACTCTGATAATAAACTTGAAATCGTTACAGACTCTGACAAACAGGCGAAGTGGACCCAGAATGAGCTTCATGGTCGACATCATCACGACCTCAATCAACCTCATATCGACAAGGGAACCGAAAAGAACATCAATGATGAAACATTGTTTCCATAAACAGAAGGATTTATGATGGAAATTTGAGACCAAGTAATTAATACCAACAACTACAAGAAATTAGTCATAAGGGATCCAAACATCGTGTCGGACAAGTGCTGAAGATGTCAACAAACAGCAGAGACCATACAACACATTACGTCGGAATGTTCAGCTATAGCTAACATTGAGTACCTACGCAGGGACAATCAACTTTGCAACATCACCCATCAAGAGTTGGCCAACAAACTTGGATAAATTGACACCTACACGCCTTATTACAAGTACCATCCGCATTTGGTTCTAGAGAATGCTGATTTTAGACTATACAATGATAGGTCAATTATCACCAATAGACGGGTGACGAATAACCGGCCTAATATCCTAGTTGAGCATAAAAAATGTCAACTTGGTTTTTAGTGGATGCTGCTGTGCCCAATTACAACAATATTCTAGACAAATACAACGAGAAAATTGTAATATACTTCGATTGCTGTAAGACAGATGTGGCATGCAAAGAAAGTAGAGTGGTGCTGGTGATCGCTTCATTTACGGGACCAATTCCCAGAATTCTACAAGACAACCTCACCAAACTGGGTCTTCACAAAACACATACATCGATCTGCAGAAGGGTTCAATATTGGGTAATTGTTACACAAAACACATACATCGATCTGCAGAAGGGTTCAATATTGGATAATTGTTACACTGTCCGTATAAATTTCTAAATATGTAACTTCTGAGCCAAATTCCATTTGCGTTCACACGCTCTATATAGGCTGAGCAAGTGTATACTCGAGATGATGATAATAATTATAAGGGCTTTTATTGACTGCCTATAAGATGCATACAAGACGTAAACAGAAAGAGTTTAACCATAGTGGCAGCCACAATGCAGAGTTCAGTTATCTACAGAAGGCCCAACTAGTCCTCTGAAGGATCTACTCTGTTCACTCAAATGCTTTCGCGTATTGTCTTCAAGCGCTCGCTTTGAACAGAGTTGAAATATCTATCGCTTCTTCCGTTGCCTCTGCCTCTGGAGGGAGCTCGATCGGTTCCGATTACTTCCCCTGTTCAGTTGACCATAATAGTACGGTGCCGTTAGAGCCAAACCTCAACATCCAAAGTAAAAGTATTTTGCCTGCTCTAATTTGTTCTATACAGTCCACATATTATTTAGTGAAAAGTTACCCCATTTTGTGCGTCGGGTTTAAGGGGAAGGGAGGGATAATTTGAAAATTAGTAGTTTTTATAAGTTTTTTTCTAAATATTCCAAAAACTATGCAATTTAGCGTGAAAAGTGTTGTAGATGTAGAGAAATAATAATCTACCTTAAATTCAGAACAAAAAGGATCATATACATAATCATGCTAAACTGAATGGTTCCAGAATTACGGAGGGGTGCGAAAGTGGAAATTTTTTTTTGTCCCAATATGATATTACTGAAGAAACTACTGTTTTTATACAGGATAGTGTCTTGTAAATTTAAATTATAATTTCCGTGGCCGGTAGTATGTTACTGATAAGCCCTTGAAGTAACGACAGCTCCTTTTCGAAGGAAAAGAAGCTTTCAAGTTCTAGACATATAAAACTGTGGTACGGAGAAACCCACTCGAAATTTTCGGCTGTGTAATGCAAGCTGAAACCATTTTTTATTAAAAAGTTCGTAAACTGAGTTTATAGGTAATAAAGAGTATTAGTAATATAGAGTAAAAATCTTAAAATATCTTAATCTTAAATATCCATTGTTATTAAGTCCTCTCCAAACATAGCACCCTCCTCTTCTAGATGTTCTTCTATGATGTTAATATCCCTGTTGTTACATCCTAGGCCTGCGCATTTCCTGCACATGCTTGAGCAGTTCAGACCACCATTTTTGCACTTGCAGTTACAGAAACATTCGTCATTGCAAGCGCACACTATCAGGGAAAGAAGTTCTTGGGGCGCTGCAGGATGTGTTGTTGTAATTGGACTTAGGTGTTAGTCAATCTTCTTCCACTCCCACTCAAGCGGATTTTTGTTCCCAATTAGCCACTGCTGCACCTGGTGGTAAGTTCTAAATGAATGCTGCCTGGAAGCTGCGGAAGTTGGGGGAGGTGCAGCCAACTTGAACATTGAGTGTATAGGAATTTCCGCTAGATTAACAAATTCTAATTTTACTTAACGCTTGACACTGACATACCACCGGTCACGAAAATCGTAATGATGCTGTATAAAAAAAGTGGTTTCTCTAGTGATATCATATTAGGACACAAAAAATATACATTTACCAACCCGTAACCCTGGAACCGCTCAATTTAGCAATATCAAAAATGTTATTAACAAAAATAGTAGATGTGCGGGAGGTCCATATTTTGGTTTTATATCGAACTATACAGAGTGCTGCATAACTCTGTTACAAACCAAACATATGATTTTTCAAATGGGAACCCCTGTACATAAAAAAAATTATTTTATCATTATTTAATCTTGACAAAGGTAGCTGGAACGCTAACGAAACGTCGAAATAAAAAAATATAAACATTTTTGTGGTTTTCATTCCCAAAAAATAAGAGTAGAAACTAAGGATTCCTTTTCTTTATTTTTATTATCTCGAAGGTTCTCTATAAGTTGGAAATGGTGTTCTTCATTTAATTGTAAATATGGTTTCAAAGAATGGGCAGAAGAATGTTCTGTAAGCTTAATTACTTCTTGTTCACCAACTCCTTCTTTTGCTAATGCAGATATTGCAGAAGCTCTATGTGAATGATTGGTTATTTTTATTTTTTTTGTGTCTATACCAATTGATTCTGCCGATATTTCCGTCCACTTTGAAATTGTATCAATTTCCAATGGTGACTTTTTGTACCATATTCCTTTCTCCCAATTTGGATGTACTGTTAAAAATAATCTTGTCTTCTTGTTAGATTCTCTTTTTTCAATAATTTTCAAAAATAAACGAACGGGACACAAATGGTTGTTAGCATTATTTCTTACCAGCCACTTACTGCCAGATGAAGCTTTTGATCCTCCTTGTGTCGTTTTGGGAAAGATTGGATTATATTCTACCCTGCCAGTGAAATTACCTTTATTATCATATTCCTTCTTAAAGTAATTAATATCACAATTAGCAGCTTCATTTTCACGCCATGCTAATTCGAACGAACATAAATGAAAAAACTTTTTTTGTAACCCATCAGGATTATCTTCAGAATAGCTTTCTACCATTTCCATTAATTCTTTTTTGGTGAACGCGTTAGAACTTCTTTTTCTGGTTTCAGGTTCAGTCTGAAGCTTTTTACGTTTTGTATCCCTGGCCAATCTAGAAAATTCATGGGTGATATCTTTGAATGGATCAATTTTGATGTTAAATTCTAGAAAATATTTTTCCTGGACCATTTGAGCAGTCGTATTCCAAAGAGTTTTCACACTAGCTTCAGTATAATCAGTTCCATCGCTTTTTATCATGTTAAAACCATAATCTTAAAGAATTTTTGCTATAACTTGTTCAGAAGTATCCTTTTCTAACGTATAATTACGTGCGTCCAGAAACATTATAAACTGTTCCCACGCAGACTTTTTTGTCTTCATTGTATTTCGCGGTATACTTTGCTTAATTGTACTCTCTATTTCATTTATTGAATTATTCCCAAATCTTGTATTATTCATGTTAATAATACTTATTTAAATTTTTGAAACCATTTTTAATGATTTCGAATAGTTAGAACAGTTAAATAAATAAATAAATAAACAACTTGGTTTCCTTAGAAACCACTAACAAAGATTTTATATTGAATTTTATCACAGAGTGATAGAATTTTATAAACATAGATCTGATATATTGAACGTCAAAAAATTGCCGCGACAAGACAAAAAATTGCCAGTTCAAAACCTTCCAGATTTTGTCAGTTATCAATTCACTCTAGTGAAATAGTCTCTAGTAATACCACTAGAGGTCAAATTATTTCCGGAAATTTTCGAATTTAATTTGATCTCGTGTGGTATTCGGTAAGAAAATTCCACATTAAATGTGTATATTTCCAACAACATCAATTTTTGTCTTCATCAACCTGCCATAGTATATAATAATTGCGTTTTTAATATAAAAATTAATAATAATGGTCCAAAGAATTTAGGAAACATCTATGCTTGTAGTTGAAATTCAAAATTATCATGAGAACAAATAAAAATTAGATTGTCAAAAAAAATATTCTGTCATTATAAACGTAAAAAAAATTTAGTATAATTCGCTGTTAGGTACCCAGGAGGAAAAAATTTCCACTAAAAATGCATCCGTTGCTATGGTGATCTGTTAGAAATACACGTTCTGATCGGTTAAAAATCACATGTGTGGAATTTTCACTTAAACACAATATTTTGCTCAAAAAATATACGAATAAAAGTAATATCCCCACTAACATTGTTCGTACGGTTAATAGACCTTCCGTCAATATTTGGCAATACTGACTAAATACACGGATATGCCATGAAACGTGACAGAAACACGTGAAATTAGAATCACATGTACGTGGCACGTGAAACACGTAACTATTTCCACTTTTCCGTATTTCACAGCGACTTTCAAGTCTGCAGATGATATATCTATTTCGAATGTTACATTTTATTCTTATTTTTTCTTATTGAATTGAAATTCCGGGACATTTCATTCTTTTTTGCTTAGAAAAATAGTATGATTCATTTTCGCGCAACGTTGTTTAGTTTTATAAATTTCAGACATTGATTTTCATCAAGGAAAAATTGTCCAAAATACCATCGTATGAAAATTAAATATGCAAAGGAAGTATATTTTCTTCATTTTGAATATTACGCATTTCCAAGCTTCGGAGCGGTAATCAGCGACATACACGGTCAATAACGAGATTTTAGGACGAAAAACATCATGTGTCAACTTTTTTTATCCATTAACACAAAGTTAACTATTCACTGCTTGTGATTAGGAACTGACAAGATGGTTAATGAACGTTGAATGTCGTTTCTCTCATTGTAGGTGAGGATTTGTAAACAATAATCTTAAGATTTGTAAATAACGCAGAAACTGAGATGTGTTCTAGTCATTGGTGTTATACCTCCTAGGTATTTGCCCAAAATATATATATAATCTTGAGCCCTTTTACCCTCAGGGTGTCGGGTTATCATTTTATTGTTGCTTCATGAACTTTTTCCATTCTTTTCTGTCTCTAGTCAGTGTCTTTGCTTCATTCCATTGTTTATTTCTTTCTTGTAGAATCTTTCCTATCATGTCGTTCCAGGTTTTTTCAGGTCTTCCTCTTCTTCTCTTGTTTTATATTTTCGCTTCATAAATTTGTTTCACAGGTCTATTGCTTGGCATTCTCT